>JAUZNJ010117760.1:0-19424 GCA_034780135.1 Jordanella pulchra | reverse complement strand
ATCAATAAGAAAAAAAAAATAATAAAATACAATGATCCACATAAAAAAAAGAAGAAAATAAATCTAAAAATCAAAAACTAAGCCGGGGACTACCAAGCAATCAATTTATTCCGTGTGGACTAGCCTATGAGCAATCAATCAATCAATTAACAAAAAAAATGCATCAAAGCCCATTAATGTTGCGTGACAAATTGAAGAAACGCTTAAGGTGTGTAAATGTATTAGATCAGATAAGTCGGTGGACTGTTTGGTGGTAGGATGTGGAGATAATCACCTTATTCTGAACGTGAACAAGAAAACACGAGATACCTCTGGATGTTCGGAAGAATAAACATTAATATCCTGTTGAAAATGTAGTGGACAGTAACACTAGCGAATGTTCCCAGATTGCACGGTAGATGCTAAACTTACACAGATTTTAAAACTGCTCATAATATATTTTGGCTTTAGCAAAAGGTTAGAGCGTTCAGGATTAGCAGCAGGTTATTTCCATTACAACCATATAGAGTAGAAGAGAAAATAAAGCTGTATTTGTTCTCCAAGTTAGTGCGATGATAATTTAGCTATTTAACGAAAGCTTGAATAGATATTCTTCCATAAAAAACAGAAACAAAATGAATGATAAAACTTTTTAATACCTTTTTATTTCCAGTATTTAGACAAAAAACAAACAAACAAACAAATCGTGACATTTATAACCTTAACCATGGACGTGGCTTGAGGGGAAGAGGAATAATCAAAGCTCATTGCCTCTCCTTTATAAACCCCCTTTTCTCTCATTCTCTGAGGAAGTTTATTAAAGACCCATGCTGCCCTTGCCTATTCAATCACTATTCAGTGCAAAGTAATGGCCGTGCTGGATGAATGCATAGACTAGCAATTCATTACTGCAATCAGAAAAAGAACACCCCTGAATCCCTACTCTCATCTCCACTTTTCCTCCTCATGTAGTTTTTCAATGTTACTCAGAAAGTGTGATGCTTAACTCTGGGTTGTATAAACTAACATTATGCTAATTGATACACATGAATATTTAGATGCTTCTCTCTTCTGAAAATTGACAGCAATGCAGTAGATTAAATGTCTATAAAAGCACAATGAATAGCTTATTAAGCCATCTACAAACGACAGAATGCTACATTCGCATATAGCAGATGGGACGCGTTGCAACACAAGATCATCAGATCATCAGACTTCCAGTTCACACCTTCTGCTGTCTAAAAATGAAGCAGAAGGGCAGGTTGATCATCCATTTCGATCAGAGCTTTATTGGCAATTTTTCATCTCTGCTGAAGGGCAATTTAATGTTTCCGTTGTGGGTAGTGTTCTCATTTTCGCCCACTTCCACTCAGCTACGTTTACTTTCTCTCGCCCTCTGCTCCAGCTCCCACAGCATTCTGTCACTGACCGGTTGGGCCTTGGCCACCAGGGCTCTCCCACTGCCTGGTTTGACGACGATGGTCATGATGCAGCACATGTCCACCAGCTCCTCCTGACATCTCCTCATGCCTGAGTCCAGCTCCCCCCGGCGGGCCGGGTCACGCCTTAGAGCCGTCTTCTCTGCTACGGAGAAGCCCAGTAAGCCTGTCAAAACCTGATTGGATAGCTCCACATCCAGGTAACCAGTCCCGTCAGATATAGAAGCAGAGACACTCCAGACGCCATTACTGCTGCTCAGTTTGCCCAGCAACGTCACAATGAAGGCTTTGATATGGATTTCTATGGACTGTGTAAGTGGTTTAGACAAAAGCTTTTCCAGCAAGCATAGGTAGGTGAAAGGTGCAGAGGTCAGAGTGACGGCTGGGAAGTTGGCGTCGCTTTCTGTAGCAATCAGACTGGGAGCTTTTCCTTGAGATGTTTCAGCGAACGTTTCGGGGGATGGTTCATCTCGTTCTTTAGCAGAGATCTTAGCCAGTCCTTCAGATCTCTCCCTTAGCACTGGATTGCTCTCAACCTCTTGTAACAGACAATCCATGTCTTCATCCATAAATCTGCTCTCATCGTTAATATCCATCTCCATCTCTAAACATGTTGAAGAAAGGAATGGCTTTGAAACCTCCTTGATAAATCCTTTATGGTCTCTTTTCAGTGTGGTGGATCTAGAGGGAACAGATCCCCCAGATGACACTTGTGCCGCAAACTGAGCAACTGGGGGTTTTGTTGCCGTTACCACCTTGCTTGATTGTCCTGCTCCTCTGTTATCCAGAGGTGTGCTGTGACTGCTGTCAACATTTCCACTCTCCTGTAATATGACACTTTCTAACTCATCCAGGGGAAAATCGTCAAAGTCTTCGTCTGGAAATTCGTTTTCTGCCATGTTGTCATCTTGGAATTGTCGTTCTTCATGGTTGGTTTGTTGACCTGACGGCGTCCGGTTAGTTTGCGTCAAATTACTTCTTTGAAAGGGGGTAGAAGGTTGACTCCTGATAGGCACAAATAGAAGATAATGTCACTATGTGGTGCAAAGGAAAACATCTATATCAGACATTTATGGAAACTTAAGACAGGAAGGCATCTAGAAAGACAAATCAATGCATGATTATGATCCCAAGTTGGAAACACCCCAAAGCTTCCTTTGCAGCTTTTTTTATACTCTGCTTAAACTGACAAGGTCTCTTATATTTTAATCGGGAGTCAGCTTTTTCTTTTTCTTAGTTCAACCAGATGTTGCTGAAAACAACAGATTTTGGAATGGGAAGACTTATGACTTATAAAAATAAGCTTAAAATTTGAGGAGGTAATTATTGACCACTGACCCAGAAGAGACAAGGTTCCCAAGGATGGCAGACAGAGCCGAAGTCCCCCGTACGGTCCCATAACCACTGTCTCTAGACGGTTGAACATGGAGCACTTCGACTTCACTGTGTTCCTCAAGGCTGGCCAACAGCTCCGCGTCATCCATCTCCAGATCCACCACTTCCTGGTTTACTGAAAAAAAAATTAGAAAAAAGATTTTAATTAAAAAACTGGTGAAGCTTTTTTTTTTAATCAAAGATCAACAAACTAATGTAACTCTACCTTGCTGTGGTTGTGTTGGAGCCTCTGTCCCTTCCTCCTCATGCCGCTCCTCCTCCTCAGCAAGTCCCAGCGTCCGGCACAACACCCTACCCTGTAATGGAACAAAAAAGGACAATTATTGTTACCTATTTGCAAACATAAAGAGACATAATACTACAAAATTATTCCAACTTTATTTACAACTAACCTGAGAATTTCTTTCCACCAAGTCCTCCACCTCTCCACCTAAGATCTTCACATTAGATGGCCCCAACAGCACAACACCAAGTCTGCAAACCATCTTGCCTTGCAACTGCAGTTTTGCACCAGGTCTAAGAAAATGACAGAGAATTATAAATCTGTTTTAAAAAAAAGCAGATCTCAGGTGTTAATACTAAACTTTAACAGCTGAATAATTATTTGTTTTATAAAAGATACATTTAGTACTTCTGTTAAAACAGAAACAGCAGTAAACAGATAACAGATGTGTTATAAACTAGTTACTAACCTCAGTGCTGCACTGAGTGCAGGGATGGGTTGATACTCCGTGGCCTCCAAGCTCTGAACTCCATCTGTAATCTTCAGAGAAAATATAACATGTTTACATGTCAGCCTCTTTAGGACATGGTTTTTGAAGGATTACCAAAATAGTTGCTCTAAATTGAATTCCAGAAAGGTTTTTACACGTTTCCTTAGGAGCTGATCAAATTGTTTAGTAAGTCTGAGCTCAGGACGTTGTGATGGTCACCATCACAACTAAAGCATTGAGTGTGGTCCTACAGCCACTTTCAACATTTCTAACAAAATGTTTAACGTCATCGTCTCACTGAAACATGTTTTTTCCTTTTAATTAGCTTAGATCTTTCTGAATTTTAACATGTTTTTTTTTAACCACCAAGCCATTAATTGTTGTGTGCATCATCAGCACCTCCTGCAGAAAAGCCCCTCCACAACATGAAGCTGCTACCTCCGTACCTCAGAGTTTGGATGATTTTTCTCAGTTTTCTAAGAATCAATGCCGTCCACCTCATTTATCTTTGAGGTATAAGAACGGTCGCTTTGTCCAAACACCTAAAATCTAATCCTCCAAAAGTCTTTATCCCCGGAGTGTTTTGCAAACGGTACTTTGGCTTTTTATGTTACATTTGGCTCCTGCCTTGCTAAGAGGTCTTTTAGTCCATATCAGTACCGGGCTACTTTTATTGTAGATAATGAAACCTTCTTAGCTTTAGCCATCAATTTCACAAGGTCTTTTCCTCTTTTTCTGAGGTTGATTCCCACATTTTGGACAAAATCACATCCCAAACTAATCTCCATATTTATTTATCCCTGGAACTTTCCACGGTGAACAAACTTCACACGTTTTTTTCTTTTTAAAGCAGCTGAAAACACAACCTTTAAGCACCCAGGAAATAGACTGATAAACCAGGCTTAAGGGATTTTACAATTTTTGTCCTAATATCTAATATATTAAGATTTTTTCATGATGTCACATAATTAAGAAAAATTTATCAGCTTTGCTGTAAAAAAAAAAAACAAAAAAAAACACATATGTGACTCCAGCTAAATTAAATGTGGAAAGAATCTGAAATTTAGAAACCCTCAACTTAAATGGGCATTCAAAAACACGGAAAGCCCCAAAACATCATTTATTATGATAAATAACAAGGATGATGGTAACTTTTGAATAAATAAAAAAAGCATCTTTATTTTAGCTTTACTGATCAAAGCTAAGCTAAAATGTGTGAGTTTTAGTGTGAATAAATGTGTTTAGAGGAAAAAGCTGACTTTTTATACATGGTTAATGTAAACATCTGGTTTCAGCTGGGTGCTTTATGCAACTTATGGTCTAAAGAATGAGAGGAAAAACAGGAAACTTTCAAAGCTTTTCTAATCATGACGGAGTTTTACAGAAAATTGATGGCCTTGCTACAAACACATTAACACACGACTACAATTTACTCTTGTATTGTGATTTCTCTGATTATCACTCTTAATTAAAAACTGCAGGGCAGCTGAAGTCTTCAACGTTCTACAAAATAAAAGATGAAGAAAAATATATTCTTCCACTGGAAAAATCTTCTGTGTTTATCCCTTGGCATCAAAGTGCTAAAAGCAGTAAAAGCATAAGTCACATCAAGTTGTGTTATCTTTCTATTTTTAATTAGAGCAATCTTTAAAAAAAAAAAAAAAAAAAAAAAAACAACAAAAAAAAAACTTTTGTTAATAAATTCAAGCTGTTACAAACTGAGTGGCAGGAAAACTGATTCTCATAAATCTATTTGTTTTATTTTCCAAAGCCTATAAATTTATTTCTATTTCTATAAAGCATTGGTGAGAAGTGACTCTGACCTGGAGTAGCAGCATACGGGTTGATTTGGCCTCCCAGGGCCTCTGAGTGGTCTGTGTGACAGCAGAGACCTCGTCATTGGTGCAGTCTGTACCCCTCCACTTCTGCAGCTGACCGTATGCCGGCTGACTGATGTCCAGCACTGAGTCAACCTACAGAAAAAAAATAAAAAAATATAAAAAAATTCAGCTATTGCCCACAAAATCATTTTGTCATGATCTAGTGGCTGTTTTTCTTTAATTATTTTCATTTGTACTCATCTGCTATGGGGCGGAATTTTACATTCTTACCCCTACAGCAATGGATGAAAAGTCTATTATTCCTTTTATTTAACCAGCGTCAGATAAAAATATCAAATTGTATTTTTACATATATAACTTTCATTAATTTCCCCAATTTGGCTTCATCTTTGTAAATTCTAAAATGAGTCTTTCTGTACACTTGAGTTTGGATTTCAGAATCTGATAACTTATATATTAAATTAATATGGTTTACTTTTTTCCACGATGGTTTTTACTTAAAGCTGTATTACACACAAGCAAATAAAGCATCAGCAGATAAACTAAGATCGCAAACTAAATTACAAACTAGAGACCTTTTCTATCAGGGACTATTATTAGAAAATATAAAGCAGTTCTCCTTCTGCAGCAACAGGTATATCTCATTACTGTAGGATGGTGACTTATAATCTGAAATAATCCAACTTCTCAAACAGGAAGTACAAACATTCTGTTTCACAATAAGGACAGAAAGGGATATTTAAGCATTTTTTTTATATATATCCAATCGAGTCACACATATTTTCCACTAATCACAGGAGTAACAGGAGAATTTCTTTACAGAAATGTAAAAAAAAAAAAAAACAACAAATCATCTTCTGGGGATTCTGAAAAGCTCTGCTAGGGTTTCCTGCAAACAAATAAACATTTCATTGTTTTCAACACAAGTTGAATTTTGAATTTAACAGAGCCAATAATTTGATCTTATTTCCTTGGTTTTCTTAAGTCATGAGATTATATTCTTTCATTTTACTTTAGTTAGACTGTTTCTTATTTGGATTATCTGAAATGTGTAACTTTCACAAGGCACTTTGTGATATATTTGGCTGAAATGTGCTCTATAAATAAAATCAGAAGGATTGTTTAATTTGTTGGCATTCGTGTCAAACAGAGAATCCTCACTAATAAACATTATACCTCTGCAGTCATATTAAGTTATGTTGGCAATATAAATCTTTTCCTTTGCAGGAACCACATTTATTCCATTGTAAGGAGTACTTTGAAATGAAGCTTTCTATTGTTGTATTTAACCCTTTAATGGCCTTTTACAAACTTCAAATTGTTGACAATTAAGCAAGAGCTTAATTTAAATTTAATTTTCATTAAATAAAAATCTATTTTTTCCCCCAATCTTCTTACAAATTTCTAATTTTGGCCAGATTTGTAAAACAAAATCCAGAACAGGAGATAAATCCTGTATTTCAGAAACAAAGCAGACCAGCACCTGGACACAAAAGGTGCCATTGAGTTCCGTCTTCTGGGCCTGAGTGAGTCCCTCAGGGAGAACCGGGTAGTCCAGGTCTCTCAGATCTGTCAGGAGCCACTGGTCCAGAACCTGCAATTGTTCAGCAGACACACACATCTAAATCACATCTAATCCCTTAGTTTCACAAAGATGATTGACCATGAAATTATTCCTAGATCTTAGATGACTTGTCAGAAGTGATCCTGGTAGAGATCAAATGATGCACACTGAAAGGGTTGAATTAGTCAAAGCAATGATTTAACAAACGAATAACTTCACCACAGGGTGATTCAGTATAGAGACCAAATGCCTGCAGCTTATTCATCTCATATTAATGACTGTTAGGAGAATTATATAAAACAAAAGCAACAATTGACTTTAAGGGACCATGTGGGCCACTTGAATAAACTGGTATTATGGTGACGGTGGAACCATAAGAAACTAATGTTACCTTTTGGGAAAAAAGCAGCAATATCTTCCAGAAGTATTTGTTTGAAAAGAGATAGACTTTGGCCCTGGAAGGACACAGCTGCTCAGCAGCAATATTTCGGTCCACTGTGGCGTATGAGAGATGAGTCAGCGCAAAAAAAACATACCCCACATGACGCCACCACCAGCTGGTACAGCTGACACCCGGCATGATGGATACGGGCTGTTTACACTAAATTTCTTCAGTCTTGTCTGTTGTAACAGAAACCGCGTTTTTGTTTTTTTGTTTTTTAAACCAGGAGTCATTTCATTTCTCATGATCACCACCTACCCTATAATGTTTTGATCTCTGTAGTAACCAAAACATAATTATGGTTTGGGGCTTTCAAAGTAAAAAAAAAAAAATGCTATTGATTTTGAATAGAAATTATTATAATAATAATAATTTAGAAATTATTATCAGACTATGAGTTTTACCAATCACTGAGATCAGTGTCAGATGTATGAAACAAGATCCAGCTGGACGAGCATGAACCCAACGCCAAATGTTGCATCCAAGGAGTTTTTTAAATGTTGTAAAGTTGAAAACTGATGCCTTTGAATCAATGCATTACACAGCTCCAATATAACAAACATCATATGCCACGTTTTCCAAATGACTGACAGCATATTTTAAAACGCCATGTTGCATACTAGAGAGTAAAGTCTAAAGGATACAAATCAACTCTAAAGATCTTTTTTTTGGTTCCCGTTATGTGCTAAAGGTTTTTATATCTCTTGCTGTCTGAATAAGTCCAAGGTCTAAACGTTTAATACCCAATACAGTTTCCTTATAGGCTAAGTAGCCTTTTAAATAATTGTTCTTTCACGTCATTTTCAGAGATCTTATCATATTTAACTTCAATTTCCCTTATTAGGGCCCCATACTAGGAGCTTTATATGGTCTCTCTTGTGATCAGAAAAAAGTCAGTTCAGGTTCAAAGGAGACGGAAAATGTCCGGTTAAACTCCAAAGCTGATTTTTCATTGCGTAATTGAGAGAAATAATAAAAGGAGGTCAGGATTTAGAAAACAAATAAATAACATATTCCTGTCTAAAAGCACACCTTACTTGACAGCACATGCATTATGAAAGCATTGATAAATTACAATGAAAACTGTTCAGGGCTCAAATGAAAGAAAGAAAATGAAAGGAAAAAAACCTAGGAACAAATAAATTATTTAGAACCTATTTACAGACATTTCTAATCTCAAAGTCATTTTTCTCCTCTTATAACAAGATGTATTTTTGGAATAATTTTCTCTAGTTTTGCATAAAAACAATACAGGTTAGGATTTACTCACTCTGGTTGTACTTTTCACAAAAACAATAAATATTTTTTTTTCCAGTCCATTTCAAAAAAATCAGATAAAGATAAAAAATAGATAAAAATGCTTGAATTTCTGTCAAGCATCCCAAGTTATGCAAAACAAATAACAAACAAACAAACTCATAATCAACTTTTATGGCCAAGTTTGTGTGCACAAATAGGGATTTTGACTTGTTACTGTAGCAAAAATAATTGTGTGACCTGTAGAAACAAGAAAGAAATTGCAGTAAAATGGATGTTGAACAAAAACGTGCATTTGTCAAACCAGACTGACACAATCTGTCTGTACCTACCTGCTGATTGATTTGCTGCTGAGACAAACGAGTTGCTCCTCCAGCCTCCCCTTGAATCCACTCAACACAAGCTTCAAGCCAAGCAAAGGGTACCTGGACATGCTGAGAGGACTGCAGCCAGGCTTGGGTGGCTCGTACTACTGAGGGTGTCTCTAAGGCCATCCTCCTCTACTCTTTGTATTGGTCTATTTCAGCTACATTCAGCTAATATTATTTCCGATATTAGCGAGCGCAGACAAACAAGTGTATGTTTTTATACGGTCTTTCTTTATAACTCGAGTGGTTCTAATAATTCACTGTCTTAATTTCAGCATGCAAATCGATGATAGATAAAAGTCCATGACAAGAGAAGGGCGCATTTTAAATTTGCAAACAACAGTGTAGTTTACAAGTAAACGGTGGAGAAATATACAAATAAATAAGAGCAATAATAGCATCAGGTTGCTAAAGGAATATATACCATATTAAGTGTTGTAAATATATACTACCTAAGCAGAAAATGAGGTACTTTCAGGTATGAATCGTATTAGTGCGTAACGAAGGCGCCAAAGTTGAATAACCGAGAAATCTGTTAGCAAGACTGTGAAAAAAGCACAATTTCGTTATGTTCGTGGCCTCAGAACATTTACATACAACGACTGTCCTAAGTCTAACCCAGAAGCGTCCTACTATATATCACAACAACTTGGAGGTGATCATAAGGTTCGTAGGTAAAGTATTTTTACCAACAGGATCAACTAGACCTTCCGCTTTGCATATCAGTATCCGGAAATAAGGCTTGTGGTGCGACACCCCCCACCACCACCTTTTTCACGTGATTGACATTAAATCCAGACAATTGTAGCCGTGGGACCGTTGACGTCCTTTCTGTTCAGCCAATTAGAACACGGCATATGGAGTCGTTCGTTACCAGGTTCGAACGAGAAGGAAGCAAGTCAGCAAAGCGAGGTCTTAAACGCTGCAGGTTTGTGTTCTTAGTGATATTTCCCATCCTTTTCTGGGTCCGTTGGTTGAAAATATTTGCAATGCACTATTGAAACCAAAAGAGGTATATTCAACGCGTGTTTTATTATGTTTTTTCCGTATCCCGCACATCGTTGCTTGACTAGCTGGCCTATCTAGCTACGGTTATGCTCAGCCTTGGCAACATGGCGAAACTAGTTAGCATTTTTAGCTGACTTCGCTAAAGCTGGTCTTTGTGTTAAATCGCGTGCCAGCCGAAGTCAATAGCTGAAATTTAGATCAACAGATTGTCACAAAACATTTTATACACAGCAATCCGAGTCATCCCGACTTAAAACTTGAATTTGTATACGGGGAAACGACTCGAAGCTAATGCGTGGTTCCTCAGGGTTTAGGTAACGGCTGCCATTTAGCACGACGGTGAAGCTGGATTCTGAGTAAACAGACCGACCACATTTGTTTTGTGAAATCGCTGTTTTGGCCTCAGATTAAATTACTGATAAATTTTTAGAATGGTTGAAATCCCATGCAATCCACACACCTAAAATCAACGGAATGGCGCTTTGGGTATTTGCTGAATTGGAGGAAGTAAATCGGAAACTAGCTTCCACCGCACTGCTCTTGGGTTTATCGGAATTAATCCACTTTCTGTTTGTCATGACTAATATGTGACCCGTGTTTTTTTTTTTCTCATAAACGGAGGGAAATTATAGATCCATTTGATTAGCGTGTTTATAAGTGACAAGTTTATCTTATCGCTCCCAGCGAACGATGCATTTGTTAGCATAGCTGATGTTATTATCCTCTGATCTGTATTGTAGTTGGGGCACTACGATCAAACGTTCGTAGATACGTCGTGGTATTAAACGGAGATCGCTTTTGTTCATTATATAATCAATATTTATCGCGGTTTGGTCTGTTTTATATCAAACTTGTCGACAAATGCAAAACAGAACTATATATTTGAGACTTTTTTTTTCTAGTTTGGCCGTATTTCAGCATTAAAAAAGGAGTTTCCCTCCTTGACAGGTTTGAGAGAGCTGTTTGGTCCCTCTTCACGTAGGTCCGCCTATTCAACACGCCCTTGTCCTCCTTATAAATATCGGTGAGTATCAGTTGTCTAATCATTTTTATCCCCAGACTAGCAAGGTTGCACTTTCCCACAGAATTTTCTTTTCTTATCCCAACTTCAACTGATCTGAATATGCTAGGAGACAAGAACAGTACACAGGGACTGGTTTTCTGCTTCTCTTTCCCTGCTCCTGCCACCAGTACTGCGGATCAAGGTGCTCACTTTTTCCGTTACTCTGTTCGAAGACCATGGAGACAGAAATTGATCAGCAGGAAGAGTCCTCATTCAGCAACACGGAGACAAACGGTACAAACTGTAACTTGTTTGCATTTTTGTTGTACAACTGCATGATTTTTTGTGTTTGTTTTGCAATATTGGGATAGCAGTGGACCTTTATGTTCAAAATTAAATTTAAAACATTTTATTTTATTGCCGTTCTAATATAAGTTTAGATGTATAGAATTAGTTTTGAGGGTTAAGTAAATTCAACCTGAACATTTAGATTCATATTAATTAATTTTTTTGTTGTGTATTTATTTATTTATTTTCCTTTTTCTCTTTAAACCAGGTAAACGCCCCGCTGAGGATCCAGATGAACAGAAATCATTCAAACGCTCCAGAAACTCTGATGAGATGGTAGAGCTCCGCATTCTCCTGCAGAGCAAGGTCATTTTCTTTCCTTTTTATAACATCATTCAGTCTCAATGATTTATTCTTTACTTATTTAACTTGTACTAACATCACATTTATGCCTTGAGGATGCTACGCTTAGCTGTTCGTATTCATTCATAGCTATGCTTAGTTGTTCTCTTTCATTCTTGATGTATTTTTTATTCATAGTTATTTTTTTATTCGAATTATTAGAATGCCAAACGTGTACAATTTTTATGTTCCTATTTTTGTGCATTGCAGAATGCAGGAGCAGTAATAGGGAAGGGTGGAAAAAACATCAAAGCCCTTCGTTCAGATGTGAGTACACTTTTTTTTTTTGTTTTTTTTTGTTTTGCATCTAGATTTTTTTTTTTTATTGTTGATTCGCCTCTAAGACCCAGTCATCTCTGGACAAGATCAGGTTTTTCCTTAACCCTTTTATAATTGAAGTAATTGTAAATTACGTCAGTTGTAAACCCTGCTAGCACCTGGGCCAGCCATTTTATTCCTTAGACCTTCAGACAAAACCTATGAATTAATGTCATCCTGTTCTGATATGTTGAATAAATTATATTTTTGCATCAGCTAAATTTACCCATGGTATACAAGCCCAATTTGTGTGTTATAATAGTATTCCTATTGATCTTGTATTTTTTTTCCCTTGATTTTAAAATGAAAATAGCACTATTTTATATATATGTCTATAGAAATATACTATTTCCATTTTTAAGTTTCTCTAAACTGGCCAATTGTGGAATAATTCTGTCATTTCCTTTTTATCTAGTTATTTACAGTTCTTTCCCTCTCTCACTGTCTCTGGTTTTATTACCCCCAAAATAAACTTTTCATGCTCTATAATATGCCATTTCCCTTTTTCCAATGTCAGTTTCTTCTTCTCTCTCTTTGACAACCCAATCTCTGAGAGAATCAATTTAAAATCACATTTCAACACTGCAGAGCCTGTATATTAAAAATGTATTCCTCTCCCCTCTCCCTTGTTTATTATTTTTACTCTTTACTTTTTTTGCCCACTTCCTCCTCCTCCTCCTCTGTTGCCCATGCTCTGGATCGCCCCTCCTGCGCCCGCCCACCTGACACCCTGGTTGGCCCCGCCCATAATCGTGCCCTGTCCCTAAATGGGCGTGTTACTTGATTGACATCTGTGCTCGAATGGCCCTGGCCCCTGCCCATGCCACGCCCAGTACAATGCCAGTGTGTCAGTCCCAGACAGCAGTGGGCCTGAGCGGTATGTCCCTAAGCTCCTCCCTCTCAATGCCTGACTACAGGTCAAACGAAGACGAAGTGAACAATAATTTGTAGTCCTGCCTTTTGTCAAGTCACTATGTTTAAACATATTTAAAGTGTATCAGTCTGAGCCTAAATGCAAGTTTTATCCTACTCTGCCTGTTAAACAACATGCTAATATTCTTTCTATGCCATTTTTACAGTCATGTCAGAATTATTACTAAAGTTGGTGTTGTTAGGGTTGCTCACTGTCAAACAAAATGTCTGCTAAAATCTGTTGTGGGTCTGTTTTTTGTTTTGTTTTTTTTTGTTTTTTTTAGGTTTTCTCTTTTGTGGCCATCTGTCCTGTATCTTTACCTTTCCTTTCAAAATCTCATTGTTTATATATAAAGGTGTTTTTGGTGTTCTGTTAGTTTAATAAGCTCATTTCTTTTAGTCTCATCTCAGCTATTTTCTCTTTGGATTCCTAATAATAATATTTAGATCATTTTCATTTGATTCCCAATCAGTGTTTTTTTCTTCCGTATCTGTGCTCTTAAGTCAGCTGATCTTTAATTGCTGGAGTTTTTAAAAGTAAAGGCTTTTACTCAGTCTTTTCATTAGTGATTAGCTTTTATTTAGATGGTTTGATTTTCCCCAACCCCATTATAGATGTAAACTCCAGCGATGTCACATTTGCAATAGTATCTAGTCTCACCTTTCCTCATCTGCAGACTTCTGTTGCTTCCATGTATAACCTGCTGTAGTTCTCTTTATCAGTAAAACTATTTTATTGACAATGGTGGATACAGACAACTATATTCTGATAGCTGTTTTCAGTAATTTTAAACATATTATCCCTGGTTTACAAAAAAACAAAGGGGTCTTTTTTTCCTGGCCTAATTTGTCACCCCATTTAGAGGGTATTTGTTTTATTTGTGGTGTGCATCCACCAACCTGTCCCATTAAAACCTTAGGATTTACTCTGGCACCTATATCTCTTCCTAAAACTTCACTTTCCCCATCTCGCTTCCTCAGTGGTCGCCAAATCCAGTCCGTCTTTCTTTTGGGTCCTTTTTAATTTTGCCACTGTACTGCTTTTCTCTGGACAAGGATGCATTTTTGGTGCAAGCTTTTTGCTATCTTCGCCATAAAAATATCACCAACTTATAGAAAGATAAGAGAAAACATCCATTTTTAGCAGTGTAGCTAATTTATGAGTTAGACAGGTGTTGATGAATGAACTCAATAATTTGAAACGCTGTTTTCTCTCCTCTTGGATGCCCTCTGGGCACCCTTACCCCACCCTGTCTCTGTTGCTGTGCTCTGTTTTGTCATTGGTGGATAAACTATGAAGAATCCTGAGCATCAGTGCAGACATAGAGACTATTGGAGAAATCCTACTGAAAATTATCCCCACATTGGAAGAAGTGAGTCCTTATTTTTTCGTATTTATGAAGTTAAGCTCTAGACATTTTACCTGCATTGTTTTTTTTCCCTATTGGTTAAACTTGAGGTATGTAATGTGATTATTCCTTATTTATATCATATTCAGTAGTAATTGTGAATGTTGCAACAATATGACTTGAAATAAATAGAAAGGCTGTTATGTATTGGGTTGTTTCATATCATAAATTAGTTGGAATAATAAAAAGTCTTCCATGCTACTGGAAAGGGGGGGGAAGTCGATTCTTGCCGATGTCTGCCATTTGAGCCAGTTGACAGAAATTAAGCAACATGTATCTTTGAGTTTGAAAGCTGCCATCAGATCAAGAGTGATGGGGTGAATCATTTTTAGTTTCTGTTGACCGTCTGTTTTTCAGACCATACATTTTTACAAACAGCAGAATGTAGAAAATCAGTTGAGCATTTTAGCGAAGCTAATAGTTGCTGCCAGAATGTGAAGGAGCGTGGTTCAGAGATGTTTATGAAGGCATTTACTTGTATTTTAACAGTACCAGCAGTACAACGGCAACGACTTTGATTGTGAGCTCCGTCTGCTGATCCATCAGAGTCTGGCAGGTTCCATCATTGGAGTTAAAGGAGCAAAGATCAAAGAGCTTCGTGAGGTGTGTGCAAATATACATTTTTATTAGTCATTTTGGATATATCAGGCGGGGGGCCTTGTGTCATTACCTGTCTGTGCTTTCGTCACTTCTAATATCAATGATTTTATAAAAAGGATTTCAGCTTGAAGTGTCCTTTTGGAGCTTTTTTGTGTGTCTATAGATTGATGTCTTTTGTGTCTCCATAGAACACAAAGACCAGCATCAAGCTGTTTCAGGAGTGTTGTCCCCAGTCAACAGACCGTGTAGTGCTGGTTGGTGGTAAAATGGAGAGGGTGGTGGAGTGTATAAAGACTATGCTGGAGCTCATCTCCGAAGTAAGAATGATTTCCTCTGTTAATGGCTGCATTGTGTGTTTTTTATCAGGTTTTCTGATTTAGAATTCAATGTTGAGCTAAATGACTTTTATATCTATTTTGTTAAAAAAAGAAAGTTTATTAGATATTGAACAGCAATACCAATTTACAACAATGGTTTGCATATTTTGAGTTTAAAATATAACTTTGTTCCCTTTAGGCTCCGATAAAAGGCCGTACACAGCCATATGACCCAAACTTCTATGATGAAACGTATGAATATGGTGGTTTTACCATGATGTTTGAAGAGAGGGGAGGCGGCCGTAGGCTCATGGGAGGCTTCCCCATGCGCGGAGGCAGGTCCAGTGGTGATCGCGGGTATGACAGAATGCCTTCCAGCAGAGGAGCACGTGGCCCGCCGCCTCCCTCACGGCGTGATTACGATGATATCAGCCCCCGCCGGGGTCCTCCTCCACCTCACCCCAGTAGGGTTGGCAGAGGAAACGGGCGTCCGCGTAGCATGCCGATGGGTCACCCATACAGAGGAGGGTACGCTCTGTGTTCCTAATTTAACTCAGTTCAGTCTATGCGGAGCGTCTCCTCAGTTTATATAAATCTTTGATTTTTAAGTGTTTTAAAATCTTATAGATGTCCTCATTTGTTATTTGTTTCATAAGTCTGTCTGCAAATCTTAAACTTCTATTGCTTTCCTTTCAGTGAGATAATTTCAAATGTTTTACCATATTTTACTAGAACTAATATCCAATATTTAATTTGTAAGCTGATGTTGCCTCATTTGGTGAAAAGCTGTTTGTTTGATATTTGAACAAGCTAAAATGTGATTGTGTCTTTTTTTTCCCCTTTTCCCCATTTCCATGCTTTCAGCAGAGACGATCGTTACTATGACTCCTACCGCGGCTCAGATGACAGGTCGAGGTAAGCCGCTGTTTCCAAACCTCCAACTAAACCTTAAAGCTAATGCTAAAAGAAATGCATGGAATCATTTCTTTTTTTTCCAAATAGCACCATTTTTGTCATAACCATTTTTTTTCTGTCCAAATGGTCAATATAACCAGATGCAGCTTCTTTAATATTTGATATTGACGTATTAACAGAATTGTATTTTTGTCCCTCTTGGATTTAATATGCTTCTCTTCATCTGGGATCTAACTTTAAAAACGAACAAGAAAAACTTTAACAGTTTCATTATGTTTGATTAATTTTCTTTTTAATGCCCCTTCCTTTTGCCTTATACTTTTTTCCGAATTGCTTTTAGATTAGATCCTCCGAGTTGCATAAAAAACCTGCAAAGATGAAAAGTACCGAAAATAATCTCAACCAGTTTACATCATTACAGTAATAAATAAATGTAGAATGTTTTTTTTTTTTTTTTTTTTTTTTTTTCCCCAGTATTTTGCAGCCTGAATTGTCAAACATACTATGTAAAACGACTACTACATAATGTTGATAGAAAAATACTAAACGGTTACCTTCACAGATTTAAGGTTTACCCAAAGTAATCACCCAATCAGGGTTTTTTTTTTTTCCCTTTTACAAGTACAAAAGTACAATCCTACCGCGTCTTTTTTAGCTATTTTCACTATTTGTGCTCAGTCTTCAGGAGGGAAATAACGGCAGCATTTGGCACTAATCAGCATCTCCACCACCTGTCACTCCTCTCACCATAACACTGTCAGAGCTGTTCCTGTTACTGTGTGGGAAGATGGTTGGGAGGAAATGTGTTTATACTGTAATCTTGCTCAGCGTGCGTGTGCAGTTTGACCTAGACCAGAAATTATCTGTGGAATGTTTTCAAGTTTTTTTTTTTTTTTTTTTTTTTTTTTTTTTTTTTATTTCTCCAAGTATTTTCTATCTCTTTTGTATCCAACTCATCCAACATCTTTATTTTTTTCCCCTCTCTCCCCGTCTGTTCCCTTCCACGTCGCCAGTGACAGAAGAGGCAGACCGGATCGCTACAGCGATAACATGGTTAGTGACCCTTTGCTAAATGCAGGCAGCTCTGGTGTTCGCATCCTATTAGGCGTGAGCATTCTCAGGCTAACGCAATGGTTAGTCCTAGCACTACACAATATGTTGTGATTGTCCATTGTATTGACCGTAGGAAGTATTTTGGTGACCAAAAAAAACCCGAGCTGTGTCCATGAATCCAAAGCAGTTTTTGCATGTTGTAAGCCATCCCACCAAATGACCATAATCACCTCAGCCGGAGACACCCCATAATAATCGGCTGTAATTGCCCCCTTGCTGTGTATTTTTCATGGCCAGCCTGTTTTCTCCTGCAAAGAGAGAGAGGATGTTGGGAGTGGAGAGGGTGGGGAGGTGGGGGTGGCCATGGTTGGTTGCTAAGCACTCATAAAGCTTTCTTGACAGACTGGAAGGTTTCTTTCTGCCTTTCGCTTCCCTCCCTCCCTTCCCCAGACCTGGCAGGAAACTGCCTGCTGTTGCTGGGCAACAGCTTTTTGAATTGCTTGTTGCCTTGGCAACAGCAGCAGCTGAAAATGGGGGGTGATGGAGATGCAAGGAGAGACAGGAAGAAGGCAGGGGGGGGGGGGTGGATGGGGGGGAAGGAGGTGGAGTCAGGCTTATGGACGAAAACTGGGTGGATTTCAATTGGGTCTGCTGTGGACGAGGCTGAGCGTTCCGTCCATGCTCACCAACCTGTAGCCATTTATATCAGCTCTGTAGACGACTGACAGGAATGTATTGGTTTTCTTGCTCTAACACTTCTGTCTTCTATTTTTTCCCTGCAGAGCGGTGGTGGATATGGTAAGTAAAAAAAACTGCCTTTTGCTGTCACCTTTAGCAAATGTTTCAAGGCCTTTGCATGCATAAAGCTGTAGGCCTCAGCTTTCTCTCCAGGTGGGAAGCAAGAGGACAAAATGGTGAAAAATTTGGGTGGAAAGGGTGAAGGGGCATGGCAGTTGTAATCCATTTTAATGGATTTTTTTTTTTTTTAAGCACAAGTGAAATCTTGTCTACTTTTCCTTTTTCTGTTTGCTATAACAACAAATTGATGGTGTGTTGTCTTTGGCAGTTTATAAAGTAAACTTGGAGTCACATGTTTTGGTAGGCACTTAACTATTCTATCACCTAGTCAACAATCTTCTGCGTTTTTTCTGTCCCGCTCAGATAACAGTTCCTCCTGGGATAGCTACCCGTCAGGTTAGTCTTCCTCCTTTGCCCTCAATCAGTACTAGTCTAAAACCTTTACCGAGTTCTGATTCAATTCCTTGTTGTTCATATTTAATTTACAGCTAACCACCAATCAATAGACTGCTCAAAACCTCACAGATGTCACTAAAATGTGGTTGGAGGCTGATGTTTGAACTATTTTAGGGGAAAGAGAAATTGCGCTGGTTTTGTCAGCTGTGTGGTTTTATCAGTAACCTGCTTCTGCAGCTTTTTTTTTTTTTCCTTCTTCCAACCATTTAGGTGACTCATTTTGTAGTGCAACATGCACTCGTGCAACAAACACACCATCATGCTGTGTTACTACAACGTGGCAGTCTTTCAGTCACAAAAAGTTTTGTTTTTTTTCTTAAAGATTTTTTGTTCTTTCAGTGCTCAGTGATTTTTGTATGGAGAAATGCTGGGTTTTCTTGTTGGGTTTTTGTATCTTCCAATAGTCTGCATTTATTTGCATGTTTGTTTTGGTTTTTACCTCTCTCCACTCGGCCATCAGGTGGACGTGGCTCCTACAATGACATGGGTGGTCCTGTCATTACCACACAAGTGACAATCCCTAAAGACGTGAGTATATGACTATAATAACCTGAACAGCTTGGTAACTGCTAAAAGGTCTGCTGCCACTGTAGCTTTATAGATCATATAATCTAAAGTTTTCTAAAATCCCCCTTAATTCTTGCCTGGTAAATTATTTCTGCATCTACTCAGTTAGTGACACAGTTTTCCAGCTATGAAGCCAAATTTATTTTGTTCGCTAAACGACAAAAGACGAGGTGATTGTGATCTCGTATTTCTAAATGAAAACGAAAATAAATTTAAAATTTTGAAGCTTACTTGCACTCTTTTTCTTTGACACTAGCATAATAAAATTTTTATATATATATATCTATAGATATCTATAGATATCTATATAGATATCTATAGTTATAGGTATCTATATATAGATACCTATAGATATAGATATATCTATAGATATCTATAGC
>JAUZNJ010117749.1:0-19424 GCA_034780135.1 Jordanella pulchra | reverse complement strand
GTGGATCTGATTCTCAGACAGAGGTCAGGGCTGGTTCTAGGAGGAAGAAAGATGGAAGAGGCGTCAGGAACAAGTTAGATACTTGAGAGAGCACTGAGAGCTAGCGTGTACCATTGTAGAAGCGGAACCATCTGGGAAGCCGGTCCTATTTAAAGCCATAGTTGATTGGAGATGACGAGCACCAGCTGGATCCTGTCAGCCTGCCACCCTGAAAATGTAGAGAAAAACACTCCCCTGCAGAACCCAACTTAGATCCAATAGAGCACCTTTGGGATGTGATGGAACGGGAGATTCCCATCATGGATGTGCAGCTGATAAATCTGCAGTATCTTTCAATATGGACCAAACTCTCTGAGGAATGTTTCCAGTACCTTGTTGAATCTAAGCTGTGAAGGATTAAGGCAGTTCTGAAGACAGAACTGTGTTCACTAGCAAAGTGTACGTAATAAAGTGGCCAGTGGGTGTATATCCCTACTTAGTGTTAATCAATATACAGTCAAAATAACACAAATGTTAGAGTTGAAAAATCCAGAGAATCTGAAGGTTTTTGGAAGATGTTGCCTGATCTTCTCCTGTTTGCCTTGTTCGGTTTATGGCCTTGTTGGTGTGTCCTGGAAAAAGCCTGAGGGTGGTTCAACAGGAAAGGCCGTCTTACCCTGAACCCTCGCCATCTTCACTCAAAGAAAAACAAGGTCTTTTCTTTTCTTTCTCCTAACACAGCTAACTGTTAGGCCACTCTCCATTAGACACTGCTGAGGAACCTCTTCCCTGCTTGGTATTCTCCTCATTTTCCACCCACTGTCATAGTTTGCACTTTGCAGACATTATGTTCTCAAAGAATCAAGGATGTCAAACAAACTGTTATACCTTTATGTTTTTGTCATTAATTTTCTGTCACACGGAAATAAAAAACGATTGAGTAGTTACAGAGAGAGAAACAGTGTGAGGGGTATTTTATTGGCGTTTTCTTGATATCAACATTTTGATCTGTGTGAGCAGGTGACGCTTCCTGTGGAGTTCAGCACAAGCTGGCAGGTGGTCCCTGTGGTGTGTGCTCCTGACTTTCCCTAAGTCTGCCTGTGTTTAAACTTGTGAATGTGCATATTTCTCTCTCTGTACTAGTGTTATGTTTTATACAGCATGTTTATTTGTTTCTGCTGATTAATCCACCGTATCAGACGGCGGCAGCGTGCCTCTGTTATTTAACACGGGGGGCGTCTGGTCCATTTAAATGAGCTGGGTCTCAGTGGGTGGCTGCTGTTTTCATGCAGAATGGAGCAGCACAGCCTTTACTTTGTTTGTCAAAAGCTGCCTTAAAGGTTGGGAAGATAAGTTAAAATATTGAAATATGCAGCGATTAAAGTCCCTGAAAGAGTCTTTTTATTTTTTTAAAGTGATATGGATTTGTTAAGGTGTCATTTTAATCTTTCCAAATGTCACAATTTGATATTTTCAGAAACTGTTCAGACAATCTTCCAAAAAACTAGAAGAAATCTGAGTTTTAAAGACGGTTTCTTATGTTTATATTAGATGGGTGTTTAGAAAATGTGTAGAGCTGTTCAAAAAACGCCTTTAAATAAGATTTAAAACAATGGCTGTTGAATTATAAAAACAGTCTGTTTTGGGAAATTACAGTGAAGTCTGCTGGAAAATGCTCGTTGCCTCACAATTTAGTAAAATGTCTTATAGTTTTATCATTTTTGAAGCTGCTAATAACTAATTTTACAAATTGGCAGAATAACATACAGTTAGTGTTTGTGTGAAACAATAGAAAAATATAGAAAACAATGTGACTGGAGCTTGAGTTTCCAAAACCTGGTTAAGAATAAGCTAATCTAACTTTTTTAAATGGTCTGGGTGTCAAATATAATTCAAGGAAAAGTGAGCAATCTTAGCTGGTCTCAGCTTGGTTCCTTTAAGTCTGTGTTGCAAAGATTCGTAAGCTGTTTCATAAATCTTCCTCAGGGATTTGAAGTACGTCCGTATCGCAGCAGCACAACATTCGAAACAAATGCTGTGATCCTATGTTTTGGAAAACCTTGTGATTATGATATCAGTTGCAATAAACCTGCCTATTTCTTACTGCTCTCTTATTGATTTTTGTCTCTAACACTTTGTGTGATCTTTACAATAATGAACACTGTAATCAGTGTCATGTGGGGCCGTCCACTGCTGGGAAACTTTATCGAGCGGACTGGGTATTACCTTGGCAGGGAAAAGATTGTTGTTTCCCAAATATTCTCTTTTTTATTGCTCTTGATAATGTGTGGATGACAATATATATTGTTCATTTATTGCGCAGCCTTAGTCCTCATTTTCCAAATCAGCATCACACATTGAAAATCATCCCCAACACATCCTAAAGGTGCTGGACAGGAGTGATATCTGGTGACTCTGGAGAAAACTGACCTCATTTAATCATAAGAAACTAGCTGGAGATGATCTGAGCTACATGGGTCATTGTCCTACTGGAGGTAACCATGATGTCACGATGGATACTCTGTGATCAGGGCATGGTCAGCAGCAATACTTAGGCTGAAAAAATTGGTGCTAAGGAGTCCAGAGTGTGCCAGTTATCAGAATAGACCAACAAGCCTAAACTGGCGATTCAAGCATTTCTGTCTTAAATTTCTTAATTTTCCCAAAACTGAGACCCTTTGTACCCGACATTGTTTTTGTGATTCTATTATTTTCTGAATTTGGTTATCCTACACCTTATGGCTTTAATTTTCCATTCTTAGCTTAATTAAAAATCACATCTGGTGTGGTTTCCTGTTTCTGAAGCCATCAGGGATATTATTTTTGAAAAACCTAATTTGTAACTAAAGGTTATTTAAGTTGCTCTACTATCTACTCGAGCTTGTTTGCCAATCTACTCTGATGCCAACACGTTACTCTCATGTTTAGAATCGCTGTTAATTAAGAATGTTCTCTATTTTGGACAATACTCTGTAAACACAAGAGGCGATTGTTTGAAAATCCCAGTAGTTTCTAAAGTAGCCAGATCAAACTGCTGCCACCTGCATCCATGGTGTTTTTTCTATACATCAAGTCTCCTTAGTAATCAAGCAACAGATTGGCAGGAAGGGTTTCAATGATTAGCCGATCCATGTGATCGGATTCGATTAAGATCAGCAGTGATCTGCCCTCATAGATGATCAGTGTTGGACTGACAGCAAAAATCCTGATCGAGAATCTCTGGTCTAGTTTTGGATTTAGATCTTAATTTGTTTAAAACCAAAAAAAGCAATGAAACCTGATGTAGTTTTTCATCTTCTTCCTAATATATGTTCAACTTTCTCTTCATCTCTCTATCATATAAAATCTCAATTAAAGGCTTCCTTTTTTTGGTGACAGTATAAATATAAACAAATCCAGTCTAAATCTAAAATCTATCAGAAAATGGCCAAATGCTTTCTTTAAGGTGGATGGTGGGCATGTGAACTGTCAAAACCCGATACAGTCTCAATGGCTTGTCGATAAGTGCATTTATTGAGCTTCACAGAAGCTCGTTTCTCTGAAGGTACAACAGGGAATTCTGGATCTATACAAATCCTTCCTTGTTCCACACAAACTGTAGGATAAGTCTGTCAATTATTGCATACATCAGACGCAGTATAATAACCTCTCCAGGGTGTCAGAATGATCCACTGGCTGAAATAGGACCCTGTTGTGAGTTCATGCTTTCTTTTTGTTTGTAATTTGTGCAAAGTTCAGTAGGGGGCACTGTGGTGTCACTTTTGCTCTGTAGCTTAACTGTTAAAAAGGATCACATTATTGTATAAACTCCAAGTTTTCCACAACTCATTATTAATTCAACAGAATTAAGTTAAAATTGTCCTCATAGTTTGAAGTTTTTAACTGATGTTTATCCATTTGTCCAAACAAATGTTATAATTTATGACAAGTGTAATATTAACCGGGACTATTTCAGATTTTTTACATGTGCTATTGTTTTAAAAGCGATCAATAAATATATAAGATTTTTTTTTATTGAAAGCACTTTTTTGTTACATATCAGTGCGATTAGATCATGTTCCATCATGTTAAAGCACACCTGTCCCATTGACACAATGACAAAAAAGGGGTATTGTGTAGCAACGGTGCAAATCATAAGAATTGCTGTTTGACAGATATTCCTTCAAAAAATTTTCCATTGCAGCAGGAGTAATCTGGGACAATTTAACTTGTTTTATGATGCTGCAGAAAGTTTGTGTAAAACGAGCAAAGAAATATGCGAAGATCTAGTGAAGTGTTGGGAGTTTTCAGGTGTGTGGTCATATCAGGCTCCACGGGTCGCTTCACAGGCTTGGAATCGACACCAGCCATCCTCTCTCCTGCTGTCACCTTGATGTAGGAAAAAGTGGAAAGACTTTTTTTCTTCAGAGGCAGATGGGGAGGGGGGGATGCCCCATTTATTATCCACTGTCCTCCTCCTCCTACACCTCTTCCTCAGACAGTTGCCTTACACCATGCGTGAAATGGCTCCAAATGGTTTCTTTTGTCTATTGGCAGTTCTTCTGCTATGCTTTACACCATGCCTTGTGTCTATGGACATAGTGGTTGTGCAATACCCCAACGACACTGATTTAAGTCAGCATATTTAGCAGTATTAGGGCACCATACACATGAGAACCAAGATTACATGGTACAGTGCCTTCAAAACTTTCATTCCCCTTAAACCTTTTTTTTTGTAATAAACACAACCATTAGGGTTTAAATGGAGTTTAATACACCTTAAAATTATATAGCATGCATTTATTATCCAAATTCACTCAGATTCCTTCCATATGTGTGGTGAATAAAACACATCATCTTTGCAATTTGTCCCAATTTGTCCAACTCTTCTGTTGAGTCCTCATAGGTTTGTTAAAGAGCAAAAAGACTCATAGATGGAAACAATAGACAGTTCAAGGAGGAAGCTCTGGAAGTTTAAAGCAAGGTTTTGTTATTAAGCAACAGCAAGACAAGGAAGGGCAAGTTTATTTGTATAGCACAGTTCAGTAGATGGGCAATTCAAAGTGCTTTACATGAAATAGGTAATAGAATTAAAGAAAAATAAAAGCAGAGTGAAAGCAAATAAACATTAAAAACAAATACAACAGTTGGACCCCAACCTTTATGTATTGTTATGTATTGAGGTGCTGATTCATTCAGTGATTTATAGACTAACAGATGGATTTTAAAGCCTATTCTCTGAGTTACAGGGAGCCAGTGCAAGGACTTCAGAACCAGGCTGATGTGCTCAAGTTTTTTAGTTCTAGTGAGGACACAAGTAGCAGAGCTTTGCATCAGTTGCAGCCATCAGATAGATTTTTTAGGCAAACCTATGTAGACACTGTTGCAGTAATTGATTCTAACAAAGATAAATGCATGAATGAGTTTTTCTAGCTCCTTGTTGGGCATTAGTCGTGTAAATCTGGAAAGGTTCTGTAGGTGGTTAAAGGTGGACTTAGTAACTGCCTTTATGTACCTCTGAAGATCCAGGTCTGAGTCCATCAAGATTTCAGCCAACAGGAAAGAGCGCTGTCCTAAACTTTATCTAAACTGAGAGGAGTAAGTCCATCCACCCAACCTGACAGTCCAGAAAAGGACATTCATCAAAATAAATCATAATAACACTTTAGGAACTTTAATAGTCAATAGATTAGAGGGCAAAATTTCTTGTCAAGGACACAACTGTTCCTGCCTTGTGGAAAAGATCGGCAAGAAAAAAGCCTGTTTGCTGGTTTGTAGTACATTTGTAAGACACATAGAGGAAAGCAAACAGTTTGAAAAAGGTGCTCAGATCCGGTGAGACTAAAATGTAATTTTTTGGCCTACATAAAAAAAGCAGTGTGTGGAAGGAAGCACTATTTTAAATCCATATCATACCATGTCCACTACTTAGCATGGTGGTGGCTGCATCATGCTTTGGGGGAGCTTTTCCTCACCTAGAGTAGTTCGGGAGATTAGAGTTTATGGAACAGTAGAAAAAGTTTAATATAGGACAAATCTGTAAGGCGTTACTGAAGACAAGAACTTTAGAGGAGGTTCTCCTTCCAGCAAAACATTGATTAGAAACATATAACCAAAGCTACTAAAGTGAGCTCAGGTCACATTTATGTGTCAGAACAGAAATTTGCAACAAGACTTAAAAGATTATTATTGCTCTTGTCATTGAAACTGACTGCTGGATTATTTGCCATAAAGAAATGGGTAAAAATGTCAGACTGTAGATCAGCAAAGACAGACCCCAAGAACTGCAGCAAATGGTATATTTATAAAGTAAGGACTGAACAAATGCTGGAATGACAAGTAAATATCATACTTTTCTGATCCTATTTGTTAAAATAATGCAAATCTTTGGCTTCTTTTCCTTCCCCTCAGAGTTAAACCAAACTCTGTCTGTTTATCCCAAGAATATCCAAACGATATATAATAAGTCCTTTTTATGTTTCTGACCTCTGTGCTGCGATTGTGTCACATGAGATTTCCCATGTTCATCCTAGAGACCCTAGTTTTGGCCTCATAGGTCCTGCGTGACTGATAAAACCTGGCCTGAACCGAGCGCCTTTCTTTTCTTCGTAAATCACTTCCAATAGTCACACAGACGGTTTCTACATCAGTCCTTCCACTCATCCCTTCTACTGTAAAACTGTCTCTCCCTTCCTCTGCAAGGAAATCTCCACTCAGCATACTTTAGCAAAACTTCCCCACAACTGCTGCGCTTTCAAGCCCTAAGCCCTCTTCCTCCCGACTCCCACCATACACATCTTTGAAGCATTGCTCATTGGCAGTACTGCACGGCTCTAAAAGCTTACGCACTGAGAGCCTAATGGCCCAGTGCTGGTTAACTTTCAGGCTTATACCCCAGTTGATGAACTCAGGCAGTCATCACCACTGTGTCTCATCCCTGCTTAAACCTGCATTGCGCTGGTGAGGTTTAGAGATGAGAAGGAAGAGGATTGTCAATAGTTAGACGGAGAAAGAGGAACGTTGGGTGGGGGTGACTTAGGAGAAACCTGTGAAGAGGAGCAGAAGTTGGAGCTGACAACTCTGGAATAATGAACTTTGTAGATTAGACGTTGAAAGACATTTTTTTTTAACAGATTTAAACCATTTTGAGAGACGGATTACCTACCAAGGGTTACGTGACTGTACATAACCCTGACTGACAGGGATTCATGCTGCACCTTAGCATGAGTCACACACCCCTGACTGAGACTCAATAGCATTAACATGTAAAACATAAGAGAAACATCTTTATGTTGACACAGGAGCAAGACTTTGTTTTTTAAAGCTGTAGAGATTAAAGTACTCACGCAGTTCCAACTTTTCCAGCAAATCTTGCACAAAATGTCAAATGTTTGACGGCAGTTCAATCAAGGGAAGACTTTGGTGTTTACTGCTGATAGACATTTTGATGTAATTCATCTGAGACTACAGAAAACGAATAAGATCAGATCAAGTGAGTGATGTAAGGATGATGACACTGAATAGACATAGGGACGTAAGTTCTCATCTCTTCAACTGTGGCATCAATGCCTCGAGTTTTTATCATAAAGTTCATTGTTCTTGCAGGTGTTATAAGTGAGTCATACGAGAGAGGAGGTTTCAACACAATTCAGTTGGAAAATAGCCTAAAATCTTGGTTAAGATCGACTGAAAGTAGCTCACTGCAAACCTTTTCTACGTTAGGATAGATTTTTCTACGCTTTTTTTCTTTCTGAGCCGTAATAATAAATGTTTTATACATGTGACAAACTTGTAATGTTTGGTATAAAAGGGTGAGAGGTGGAAAGCTTGGTTGAGGCTCCTTCGCCCACATTACCTCATCGCCGCTGACGGGTTGTTCTTGATCCCCGCAGGTCAGATCGTCCGTTATTCATGATAGTTAGTCGACGTTTATTGTCATTGATTATCATTAGCAGAATGTTTGCTGACATATGGGGTTCAAATCACAGTAAACATTTATTAGCTCAGGTCTGAAATGTGTCACATGCTACAGCTGGCAGCTGTTTTTGGGGCCTCTGAACAAATATTCACCTTACTGCGCCCCCATTGAAAGACATGTTCTTAACCTTTACACTTTAAAAAAAAAAAAAAAGAGAGAGAGAACGTAAAGCACCTGACATTCAGCACCGCCATAAAATCAAAGCACTGGTGGATGAATGGGTCTGATTATCTACATTCCAAAAACGATCTAAAA
The DNA here is from genome assembly GCA_034780135.1 of Jordanella pulchra. NCBI lineage: Eukaryota > Metazoa > Chordata > Actinopteri > Cyprinodontiformes > Cyprinodontidae > Jordanella > Jordanella pulchra. The sequence goes on along the minus strand of JAUZNJ010117749.1, from coordinate 11,233 downwards.
ATGAGTACAAAATAAGTGTATTTATGATGAATTTCAATAGACAAATAAGATGATCTGCAAATGGAAACAGTATTTTCACCCTTGGAATGATTAGATAACATGCACTTGAAATAGGAGAATGTAGTATTTTTTCCTACTTTAAATGGAAATCGTCCTTTTCCGTTGGAGAAGTGTCTCGCTTACCTGCTCAGTTAAGAAAAAATATGCTTTTTTTTTTTTTAAGGAAAAATTGGCTTACTTAGATTTAATGTTTTTGCAGTGTAGTTTAATAAGATTTAATGACAGGAAGAGTTTGTTCTTAAAATGCGAGGTTCCATGTAGCACTTCACAATAAGGCTCCTCTTATAGATGCATTTAACATATTGATGGGAAATTCCCAAAGCATTTAGCCAACATATCCCAAAAAGTGATATACAATCCGGATTTTGTGTTTTGAATGTAAATGAAAAGTGAATTTTTTTGTTTGTTTGTTTTACATACAGTCATTCACAATAAAACATAACCCCCAAGAGAAATCCAGTGCAGATGTGAAAGAGAGACTGTCTAAGAAAATATGAACAGCTGTATTGTTAAATTCAGATCTCTAATGAGAACTTTTGCTAACAATAATGTACATTTTCAATAAATGTATTTTGTGGCTAAATCTTAAGCTCTGGGAGAAGCTGTGTTATGGGCTGGTATTAAAAGAAAACTAAATTTTCTCTTCTTCCAGACACGTATCAGTATCTTACAGCCTTAATGAATTACATATATCTATTAGAAAACAGTGTTATCAGTAACTTCTTTTAGTGTCAACGTGTCGTTTAGCCCCCAAAGAAGAAAATATAAAAATGTTGACTTTCTCATTGGTAAAAAGATTAGATCAGATCAGATTAGATGAAGATGGAAATCAACTGAAAATATTCACTATAACTGCACAGAACAAGCTTGACTGTCTAAAGAAATGTCAATGTAAGAACCCCATATTCACCGTCATACTGGCTGGATATTATATTTAATCATATTTTGCTTATAAAAGTGTTTCTTTTGATTTTACCTTCTGCATCAGTTAAATTTGTGTTAAATGTGAGACTTTTTTGCTATCTGATCACCCATGGATATTGTTTCTCTACTGCTTCTATCTCCAAAACCACTCATTGGGTTTTTCCACAGCTTCACCTTCCTCTAAATGTCTCATTATGTATCTCATAGAGATTATAGTCGGGTGTAGATACCCACATATTGTTGCTGAAGTTATTGTCAGTGCATTAGCTTGGATGAAGGGGGAATATTCTACACCTCATCTCTACCCACACAGTCACTGATAGGAAGATGATTGTGCAATAAATGGCTGTAAATTGTCCTCAGATTGCCTTTTTTTAATCTAGATGAGCAGATCCCCCAGGCTCTGTGTAACGTGAGCGTGTTTTATGGTTGTTTGTGGGGAAAATCTGTAGGTGTGAGATGTTTACACATTTAAACATTTGATCCTTTGTGATGCATTTTGCTGTCGATGTCTAGTTCTTCTCCATACGTTTGCACATTTTCAGTGGTTCCTTTTTTTTTTGCGTAACTATCCTGTTTTTCTCCTGCTGTGTGTTTGAGCACAAATGAGCAAAGAGTTGTTTACCAGACTACTTATGCGCTTGTCGTCCCTGCATATCTTCTCCATTCTCCTACATTAGCTCATGGTGCAGATAGAGAGCAGAGATAGCACACCCTATCAAATCCAACAAGCTGAGGAGAGGGTTTGGAGGGCAAACTCCATCCCTCCTTCCACTCTTCTCTCTCATCCTTCCCTCCATCCATCCCCATGTTAAACCAATTAACAGTAATTACTGGGCCACCCCAGGCACAGCTTCGTTCTGCTGGCTTGGCTATTTTGTACTCATCACCACACCAACACAAAGGGAGTGTCTGAAAGGCTTCGAGAAGAAGGTCATTACTGTTTATTAGTGAAGGAAGGTTGATTTCCCTTGATGTTCCCTGATGGGGCCCGGTGAAGTCCGACGGTGTGGTCATACAGCTGATTCTGCAAATCAGCTTGGCTTTTATTACTGGTGTGTTGATATCCAAACACACCCAGAAAAAATTCTCTGTCATTTATTAAAAGCTAATTTATGACGTTATGTTTCGATAAGGATTGGGAATATTAGCTGAAGGGAGTCTCATGGCCTTACAACAAACTTCGGCTATTGGTTAAAGCTGAACATGTGAAACTTTTTCTTCCATGTAAAGTCAGGTGGACAATAGTTATATGGATCTTGTTAAATCCTGATAAAAAAAGTCCAAATTTAGATTCATTTCAGTTCTCTAGTAAAGGCTTGTAGCTACAGTGGAAGTTGTTTCCCCCCGCAACGTTAATGTCTTTCTGTAAACACAGAATGAGCCCTGATATCTCTGTCAGTGCTTAAGATCTGCAGGCTCAACATGTCAAACTGGTGACGGTGATGTTGTGACTGCTTTGGACTAAATTGCTGTGCTGTCTGTGCATATTATTACTGCTGCACTTGCCGTACATTTGACAGCTACTAATAAAGATTCACCAAAAGAGATTTCAGTGAAATAAAAGAAAACAATGTTGCTTACAGACACAAGAATCTATTATTTCAGTGCAGATGATCGAAAAAAGACACAACAATTTCCAACCCATCAGTTTTTACTGAAAAATACTTTTACAATAGCCTCTTTATTTGACCCTTTGTTGTTTAATAAGCAAGCTGACGCCTCAGTAGTTTAGCGCTGATGAATCTAAGAGCCTGTAGCCGATTTTCCTGAATGCTGAATACTTCCGGTCGAAATTTCCCGAGCTTTTCAGCGCATGTGATGTCAAGCATGTATGTGTTAAATGGGTCCAGGTCAACTCAGATACCAATGGCGACTCTAGGTAAGGTGATAAAAGCAAAAAAAAAAAAACAAACAAAAAAAAAGAAAACCTTGTCAAATATGAGCACGAGTGCAAACTGACCACAAGAGTGCTGCAGTTCTGTGTTTCTACCACAGGTGGCAGTATCATTAGATAGCTCTGTAAAGTTACATTTAAACAGTTTTTACTTGGTGGAATCAGAAAGCAAAACAACCACCTTTATAAATTTCCAAAGAAATGTTTTCTTAATTAAAGAAATCTACATACCCCTTAAGTGGTTTGCCAACAGCGTGAGTTTGAAACTTAATACCGGTTTTCAACAATCAGACATTATTGATAAGTTACCATAGAAACTAGAAACAGTATATGCTAATTCCACAATTTACTTCTTGCCTTTTTTCAAAAGTCCCCTCGCTCCCAGAGACATGAGGCATGAGTATTGAGAGAGGATGTCGAACGCTCTGTTGTTTGGTTTAGATCTGTGCAGGAGGTCAAAGCCCTCTCTACTACCTACTGACACTTCCTGTGATGAACTGGGTTAATGCACACAATCGCAGTTGACACTTGACTCATGATTATGACTATCCACATACACACATAGACGCTCTATTCTCTGCATGTCCTCCTGTTTTACAGGGACCATGATCTCATCATATAAGAAATTCCCCATTGCTATGTGGGGTGGTCACCTAGTTCCTGAATAATTTAAGTCTTGATATTGGTGGATGATGCCACCGCTTGCAATTATGTCAACTTCAATAATAGATGAGAGGTGGGAGCCTTGGCGCCCATTTACCAGTTTGCCCAATTGGACTGGCTTAGTAAGATTCTTTGGTTGATATTAAAGATACATTATGTAGGTTTTTACTGAGAAATATCTTTAAAATTGCCTTTTTATTTGACCCTTCACGACAAAAACATAGTTTGATGAGCAGACTGACACCTCAGTTCTTCAGAGCCGATGAATCTCCAAGCCTGTAGCCTGGTTACCTTAATTTACCTTGGGTTGGAAGTTCCCGCGCTGTTCAGCTGATGTGGAGTCAAACACGTTCGTGTTAAATGTGTCTGACTTGGCAAACAATTGAAATGTTATATTCGTGATGGACTTTGAGGATATTTAGAAATGAGACACCAACTGCAACGCCAGGTAAGGTGAAAAAAGTACAAAAAATAACCCGTTAAGTTTGAGCGTGAGCTGGGAAGACGAGAAGAAAAGTGCTGCAGTTCTGTGTTTTGGCCACAGGTGGCAGTATCATTAGAAAACTGTAAACTTACATAATGCCTCTTTAAATAAACAGAAAAAAGTAACTTCTACTTTGACTTGGTAAAGATACTGGAAAGTTGCATCTCTATACTTTTAAGGAGTTTTACATTTTTTAGCATTTTATATTTGATTTAATCTTACAACTACTTCTCAGTGGTAGGTGAAATTGTGTCTTGTCTGTTTCTTGCAACTGTGAAGTAATTTCTCTGCTGTGGTGAATAAAGTGCTTCCATTCTATTCTATTCTATTCTATTTTATTCTATTCTATTCTATTCTATTCTATTCTATTCTATTCTATTCTATTCTATTCTATTCTAACCCCTTCCACCCTGCGGGGTTTCATATGACAGCTTAAACAAAATACTGAATAATTCTTTAGGTGTCCAGGTTTTTTTATTTTTTTTCAAATAAACATGAAAATTATGTTATGCATTTCTGTTTAATACCTTCTGCTACCCGTTTCCTTTAGATAATAGATTTAGGTTGCTTTTAAAGCCATTCCATCGATGCTTCGTGGAATGTTTAGGTTATGGTTTATCTGTGGATCTTAAGACGCTCCTCTCAGGTTACTATGGTCCTGTCAGCTCCTACTCTGATGAATGCTCTTTGCTTGATTTGCCTGTCATGGTTTTGTAGGTTTGCATTAGTGTTGTTGTCTTTCCATATTCTATTGAATAGTACATAAAAAGGTTTTCAAAGCTTCACCACAACTTTATCTCTGACCTGTCTGATGTGTTCCTCCTGATGCCTTTTGATGACCAATATTCTCTAATACATCTGCAAGGCCTGAACAGATGGATTAGATTTATCCTGGGGATTAAATGATATGGTCTATGGATGGACTTTTCACTAAGGTGACCTCTAAAGGCAGTCGGTGGGACTTTAATTTAAGGGCATCAGGTTTAGGATGAATGAATGCAAAAGGCACAGCTAACTTTTCAGATTTTTATGTTCATATATTTAAAAACATGCATTATTTTATTCTCTTTTTCCAAATATGAGATTCTTTGTCTTGGTCTGTTACATAAAATCCAAAATGCATGAAGTTCAGTGAGAAAAAAAACAAAATCGGTAGAGTATAATAACTTTTTAATGTACTCATCTATTTCTGTTTTAGTACTTTATGAAGTGTGTAGGACTCGGTCAAGAAAAACCATTTGCTGTCCAGCTGGGGAATCTTTTTTGACTGTCCTCTCTTCAACACGCAGTCAGCTTGGCTGCTCAGGGTTCAGCTTGCGTCTCCCAGCTGCAGGTGGCTCAGAGGTCCTCTGCCTGCAGGGCTGTAGGGGAGCACTGACCTGTAAAAGCCTCCAGTTCCATAATGTTCACTCCAGTCCATGGCTAATTTAATAAAGGCTACTCAGACAGACTGTAACCAACATCTGTCTGTGTTCACGCATCACCTCTCGGAGTCACAGGGGCCACAAATTCACGCTCAGTTACCACTTCACTTAAGTTTTGTACAGAATGCTATTTAGATCCCCAGTGCTTTGTTTTCCACTGGTTAACTGGGGCCAAATGAGATCATCTTTAATGTTGTGGTCATAAAGATCTTTCTGGACGAGGGCTTTAGATGAAGCATCAGTGTTGATTTTCTTTCTTTTTTTTTTGGATTGATTTCTTTTTGTCAATTTAACCAAACTCTGTTATAAATCTGGTATAAATTCTGAGTATGGAGATGTGTGTTTAAAAAAAGGCTCAATTGTTGAAACCTGTTTTGTAGTGAAATAAAACAGAAATGTAGGTAAATCATATGTGTTTGAAAAGCTTGATAAAAACAAAAAAAAGAGATGATTTTGTCATAAAAAAGCTGTTTTTGTAACATTAAAGCGTACGGTATCTCCATTCAACAGGTAGTGTTTCTGCCAGGAGATAAATGCTGATGCTCGTCTGTTATCGTCCTTCTTTGGCCATCTGTGGGTGGCAGAAAAGATGACAAAAAGGGAAAAACTCAAGGTCTTTTTCCATAAATCCAATGAACTAACAGATCAGGGGATGCAGGGTCGGGGTAAGGTGGAGGAGGAGGGTAAGTGGAGGAGGTGAAAGGGGGTAATAGGAAGGATATCAAGTTTCTTCCCTCTCCCTTTATACCTTATGCTGCCTCCTTGTTTCCTGGCTTTATCAGTCCTCTGCACTACAAATTAAATTTGTCCACAGATGGGGTGAATAGAATGGGGGTGGATGGATGGATGGATGGAGAATAGGGAGACCCCTGAAGAGCTGATGATGACAAGCCAGATGCAATCGGGGATTGGTTTTAGGCATGTGTGGATCTGTGTGTGTGGGTGGGGTGAGTAAGAGGAAGGTGAAAGGAGCAGCCTTCCATAGAGATAAACATAGTGTAGCATCACTGGGGCCCCTTAGGGCAGACCAAGTGCCCACTTCCTGTCTACTCTTTGTCCACTCACAGAGGATTGATTTATCTCTCCTCCGCAAGCTGACACATCAAGAGGAAGATGTCGCAGTGTAGTTTACCGACTCGGTTCGAACTGCAGCTTCTGTCAGGTAGCAGACGGACAGCAGATGAAAGCAAAGCCATCTTGAGTGAATGCACTCAGGTCACAACTGTTGAGCTGTTTGGATCTCCTCTGAGAGCAGAGACACAAGGAAGGGTCAGATTATATGCACTAAAATACATCCTCTTCCTCTGTTCTAGATCTATTTTCAGATAAAGTACAATTAGATCTCTGGTATTATTTTATACACCAGCAGTTTGCTTTATTTCATAGACAATATAATCATGAAAGACAGGTTTAACAATTTATTAGTTAATCAGAAAGTCATTATAATGTAATAAAACAACCTCATAAAAGTAATGTATATCATATTTTTTAGTATTTAGGTTCTTCTGCTATGTTTGAGAAATAAAATAAAATAAAATTACTCTTTATTACAGGATATTTTTTGCTCTTTCTAATTTTTCGATGTTGTCCCCCAAAATTCCCTTAACTTTCCTTTTCAAAATAGTGTTTAATTAGAAAAAATACTTAATCTTAACTTAAATGTGTAAATATTTTTACTAATATGAAAACAAATTTTCTCTTACACATAAAAATGTATCACTTTAACTTTATATTACCTACTTGTTATTTTTTTAACAGACCTATATACAGAATATTGGTTTCCTCTCCAATTAAATCTTTATTATTGCATATCCTTATTGAAGAGGGAGAGAGCTGTGGTAAACACAGTTTAAGAGATGCATCATATATGGATTGTTTGGGTGTACAGGTATTCCATGACCCTTTCAATTAAAATTAATTACAAAGGGACATAACCTGGCATAAGACAGAGTGATACATGTCAATTTGGGAGGGTTTCATTAAGAAATGTTCGGAAAAGGGAGGGACAGTCATTGTGATTCTCTGGGCTGATTGGGTACCTGCCTCCCCTGTAGATTTTTTAGCCAATCACAACAGCAGTAGCAGCTTGATTTGTTTCAGAACTGGAGTTAACTGATAAATTAAATACCATTAAATCCTATTTGAAGGAACATGCAACCTTCTTCCCATCCACAAAGGCAAAAATCATGTCCTTTTCTTTATTTTATAAAAAGAAATAGTGGGTATCCCAGCTAAGACTGGTGCAGCCATGTTTGTTTTGCTTCAGCTTTGCCGTCATACACGTCCCTGCGTTTCATTGGTCCGAACATTTCTGTATCAAGGCCAAACGTATCTGCTGGGAATTTACAAATCTTGCCACAGTTAATCTTACTTGCAAGGTAACGTCTGTCTACAAAGTTATTGCCCTGTTCATACCCCATTAGCTTATAAACTAGATATAATTCCTTGATTTTAATATTAATCACAGATTGACCATTTAAAAAGGTTAGACTAGTTTCAAGTAAAAGAAAAAGAAACCTTAAATAAAAAATCAATGTTGCTGCTCAATGCATGAATGAATCGAGCGAGACAGAACAAGACAGAAATGCTAATATTGGTCAAAAATATTTTGGTCCATCTCTAGAAATAAGCTTACTGAATTGTGTCCCTTTACTGTATAGGTCTGTATAGGTGATAAAATTCAAACCCTGATAGCATTTGTAGATTTTTTTTCACTATTCATTTAAACACCCTCCTAAGAGGTATCACCGAATGCTGACAAGCCTTACCGTTTGTTGTCCTTTGGCACCATCCGATGAGAAAAACCTCTGCGTGAATCCTGCAAGTCCATCATTGTGTGTTAGCTTTCTTGGTTTCCTCAGACACCTCCGTAAAAAGGTCAGTTCCCCGCTGGACCCACTTTGAAATATAACCAGAATATATGGATTCCCCGTCTGACAGCTACAAGTGCCTCGCCTCCAATTTCCATTGTTGTAGACGGTACAAAAACAAACATGAAGCTTTTGTTGGATGCAAAGCCTTCAGCATAAAGGTTACTCTTAATTGAGGAAACATCCACGAGGCCTTTGACAGTTTTCAAACCATTCAAAGCTGTTGAGATAAGAGGGAGTATTGGCGGCTTTGAGATCCGCTCTGTGTCGGGACAAAGAGTTATAATAAGCATCTGGTATGCCAGCACACACTCCCCCCTTCCCTTGACACTCTTAAACAAAAATAAAAAAAAACAAATGCAACTAAATACACACAGCATGACGCAGACACATGCTAACAGTTTGAAGCAAACACATATGGTCCCTGGATAGCCTGCTGTTGGTCCTTAGTGATGAATGGGACGGGAGGCTAGGAGAGCGAGGCCTGGCTTGGCTGGAAGACAGAGCCATTGATTCTGCCTCTCTGTCACTCACACACACGTATGTACACACCCATCGTCTGTCGACTATGTGACAATGCTCCTTTTCAGACCTCTTAATCCGCCTGACATTGACTAATTGAATTCATTAACTGTCTAGCTGCAGGACTTTCTTTGTGTTGCTAGTTATTTACAGGTCCATTTAAAAAGTAACAATCCAGGAGGAAATGTCAGTTTATTGCTGGAATGACATTATACCAAAGCGCTGGCTGCGAGTCCTGTGTGTGTTCATCATTAAGTGTCACACGTGCACTGTTTAACATCCATGAATGATTTAGTGAACAGCCTAGAGAAAGTAGAGGAAGGCCCACAGTCTCCCCAAATGACTTTGTTTTATAGCCAGATGATGACAAAGAAGTAAATCATAACCTGCTTAACAGTGTGTGTGTGTGTGTGTGTGTTTGTGTGTCATGTTGGGTTAACCAGCCTATAGGTGGAGGGGATCCACAGGGAGGGTTTTAATTCCAAACCAAATAAAATCCTACATCAACTCTGGTTTCCAAAGTGATCCCCGAGGCCCACTTAAGAAAATATCACCACCCCGTATTCCACTACCAGGGATTTTTCAACTCTGGGAAACTGCTTTCATTTTACTTTCTTAGGTTTTTATCCAAACTATTTGAACATGTAATGAAATATGCTTTTCATACCTTCTCGTTAGTTTACTTGGATTTACTGAGTTATCTTTAGTCAGAACATTTCCGGAGGTCTGGCTCACTTGTTTTACCGTGCGTAATGTGCTTTTTTTCTCTTAGTGAGTCCCTTGCAAATAATTTACACACTTTGAACTGTTAAGTTTTTTTTTTGTCATGTAAATTGCATCAATTTAAACAGAATTGGTTTTTAACCTCCCTTAACTTTTGGTATGTTGACCAACAAAACCTGAAGTTGTTGTCATTTGACTAGAGGAACTTGTTCCATGTTGGATGTCCATCATATAAATACTCTTTCTTAAGCGTTCCTACACCTGCTACCTAGGATCCAAAATGCTGAAGCAGCCCTTATGTCTGAACATTGGTTTTCCTGAAGTGATATCTCTTCCACAAGGTCTTCACAGAACAGCTGGTTTTACAGCACAGGCTTAATAATGCACAAAGATGGCCTCTACTGCCCATGAAGCCTCTGCAGACTAGGGCATTAAGAAGGTGTGGTTCTTCCAGGTCAACTGTTTGACAGTAAAATTCAAAGTCGAGTCATGTCGTTCTATTACGACATCACATTAATTTGGGGTACATGGTTGCGGCTGAAAATGATTTACAATCGGTCCTGCTGCAATGATGGTCTTTGTTATATTGGAAAGGTCTAATCCAGCTTTTATTGCTAACTGTAGTGTGTGCTCTACTAAACCCATAGAATAGGCCAATAAGAGACCAGTCTTGCAAGCCGCTCACACACACATGGAGATCCACACCTGTCAGGAGGCGTTAACTATCGAGCTGCTCTGAGACGTGAGTCGACTCAGCCTAATAAAGTCGACTTTTTGGTGAATGCTCTACTGCAGACGCTTGGTTAGATTTATGCGCTGTATTATGTATGCTTGCTACTTTTTTTTTACAAAAAAAAAAAAAAGGAAAGGAAAGAAAACTACATATCCTCAGTTGAACCTTAATATCTTTGGTAAAGCTGTGATAAATTGGAAAAGGTTCGCACAGTAGAAATACATTTTCTTGACACTGTATGGAAAACGGAGACTTTTCAAATCTTTATGGTTTCTATCCCTTGTTTCTGTATCTTATCTGTTGGAATGTCTGACTTGTGAGAACATTTTTTTTGTTTGTTTTTTACCCTCTGAACTCTATATCTACCCTAGTAATTAACAAAAGTTTCAAACCCCCATGCAGTTAAAGCTCTGTGTGCGGAAACGAAAATGAAACGCTGTAATTTGTTTATGATTCGAGCAAATACACTAAAACAGGTCATGACGTCCAATCAAATGGGATTGCATCTTGGATTGGATTCAGACAGATGAGGGCTTGTGTGAGACAGCTCAAAAAAGTAGCAATGAGTAATGATGAGGAGACGGGAAAGAGATGATTAAAACAATTATTCTTTTAAAAAAAGTTTTTTAACTTTTCTCGAAAATCATGTTCTTAATATTCGGAACTGTTTTTGACAGATAAGCAATTCCTCTCCAGACTCAGGACCTGCATTCAACTACAGAAAAGTGACTGTCAAGCCATATAACATTAAATAAGCTTAAAAACTTAGTTTATAAGTAGAAGCCTCTTCTCAACTAACTGAACTGTGTTTTAGATTCTATCAACAGTCCCGATGCACAAAAGTCAGGTTTCGGATCTTATGGTATTAAATGTTATAAAAATGCTGTCCAACCATTTCTCAAGAAGACTGTAAAGACTCTGCTTTAGAGTTAT
>JAUZNJ010117738.1:2693-19425 GCA_034780135.1 Jordanella pulchra | reverse complement strand
CCTAGTTTGTGAACTCCTTCACTAACAATGGCAATAAACCCGATTCTGATTCTGATTCTGATTCTGATTCTGATTCTGATTCTGATGTGTGATGGCTCTACAGTCTGTGATGAATCTCATCGAAGCATGGTAAACAGAGTCCAACATTTTAAGACATGAAGAAGGAGCATTCATATAAAAAGTCACCATAAACTAAGATAGATAAAAACGTGGCAGAGACAAGACGCTTTTTAACTCCAAAAGAAAAACATGTCTTATTACGAAAGAAGAACCCCAAAATAATTTTTAATTTATTCAAAAGTTTATCAACAAAAGGTTTAAAACTGTCAAAACAGTCAATTCTTGGTGCTGGTGAAGCCGAGTGGAGCAAGGTTTGTATCGTGGAGCAGGTGGGGGGGGGCAAACACTCTGATTACAGGTTTCTGTGTTATTTGAAAATATATATGAAAAGAAAATTGTGATTCGATTTAGGAACTTTAAAGCCTCTTTTCAAAAATGTTTTTTTGAAAAAAAGAAAAGAGAATTTATTTTTTACCTTGCATTTAAGCTATGGAAAAAGGGGAAGCTCCTCTCAGAGGCCCATACCAGTATGCTTGGGCTTTAGCAGTTAAAGTTTTAGTAGTCTTTTTGCAACATCCAATTGCATTTTTTACATGGCTGCAAAAAATATTCATATGTAAAATATGAAATGTGTCAGACTCATTTTCATGAGCAGCAAAGGACAGAGAACCACCCAAGTGACATTTGCAAACCCCTCAAAAATGCAAATGCATGGTTTCCTCAAAATCAGTGGAATACTGAGCTATAGATGCTGAGAAACCTGTAGCTGATGGCCATCCCACTTCTGTTTCATAATCATTTTGATAAACAGAGACTTAATGCTGGGTGCTCTGACCATCAATATTTATTTAGAAAAAGTTCCTGAGGATTTAAATAACAATGTTTGTTCAGATATCTCTGCACCCATTACTTAAATAGAATGAGAGCACCTGATATAAATGAGAGATGGAATTTACCAATCTCCATAATAACCCCGATCCTTCCTAGAAGAAAAAACAAAACAAACAAAAAACAACTTTAGCAGTTTAAATTATAGCAGTGAAAACAACCAATTCACTACAAGCTAGTGATCATTCTTATTGTTGCTTTTATTAATACTGAATTTATTTTCTGCAGTACAGAATATGACATGAGGTCTGCTTATTGAATGAGAAAGCTTCTGATCTCTTTTGAGAGCGGTAGGGAAAAGATGTCTGCACTGTGCATCAACTGAATGCCATGTCCTGCAGCCAAGCACAGATGGCATGAAAGAAACCCTGAGCTGAATAAAGAAACCCAACTGTAGGGCCCGACAGATAGATGGTGGTAGGACAAACTCAATGTTTCCACAACCACAATCCAACTCTTCCACGAGCCTTTTAGAGATTCTTTCTAGACTTCATTTTCTCAGTTTCAAAACAACTTTATCATAAGAAAGCTGTAAACTCATCACACTTTATGCTGCATTTGTAGCTTCCTTTATAATTGCCTGTTGCCGTTTTGCTCCCAATTTAGATGAACACAAAGCTTTAGAATACCTGACACATACAAATACTTGTTTTTACTTGTAATTTACTTGTTTATAGACAAAATAAGGTTTTATATGGCTTTACAGATTTGCACCGTCAGCCCTCGGCTCAATTTTCATCTAAAAAAGTAATTTGAAATTCTGATTCCTTGCATAATATACACCACCAAGGGGAATAAAGAAAGAGGACAAGGCAATGATTGGATAATCTGGTAAAACATTCAGATTCTGGTCCAAGTCTCAGGTGATGAGCTTAAATAGACAATTTTACAAAAAATCATTGTTCAGTTTTGCATGTAATCTTTCCCTAGAGAATACTGTTTGTCAGGAGACTGTGTAGGAGAAGATGCATTAGATTGTAAAATCGTGCATAAATATCTCAGTTTTCAATAGTTTATGCTGAAATCATGAAAGTGATGGCCTTTATTATCAGAGCGTTCTTAAAATAACACGAGGTATTTCTGTTGGAGAAAATAAGGGTTTGTTAATATCTGTTTTATCTGCTTGCAGATCGAACTATAATTTAAAGTCTGTTATAAAGTATTGCAACATAAAACCTGCTTGTAACAGAGCTGGCCTGTACGAGGTGAATATCCTTATATATGTTCTTATTCTCACGATATAGGAGTATCAAACTTCAGTTCAAATTTACAGTATGTAATTTTCAGCAACATCTTATGGTCAGACTGAAGCAACATTAACCGCTCCACCCACAGCTTCATACTGAAGCTGCGATTGCATAAAATGGCTTCGGCAACTTCCGCATCACCTATCTTGTCAAGTAATGACAAAGTTAGTTTGCATAGATAATTTTATACATAATATTTTTTTCTGTCTGCCTTTATAAATGGGAGCCCAGCTCTTGCATAATTATAAATAGCAATTTCTAAGGCAATGCAAACATCAAGAGTGAGACTTTCAGTTCAAAGACGATGATAAATATCATACTTATGTATATATTACATTTCTGTCAGTGAATCCCTGCTATTACTACACACCATAACTTTAAGAGCAAGGTTATTTATTGTTAATCTGATTAACTGCATTGCTCTTTTACAAAATTTGGCTTCCAGATAAAAAAGAAAAAAAATATTTTGGCTTATAAACTCTGATCTCTCACAATATTATACTTTTGCTGTTAGATTTAATGTTGCTTGCCTAAATGTCTTTTACTCCTCTCTGAATTCTGCCCCTATTTGATCAAAAATTACCTGCACACAGAAACTTCCAACCTAAAAAAGGACCTGACTCTATTTTTCTTGTCCATATTTGTTTACTATCATAAGAGATAAACAGCCCAACCAGCCAACAAAAAATGAAACACTTTTTAGAGTACTGTGAATAAGTTTGGACTTATTTTGATTAACTCTGGAGAGACGTTACTAATCTTTCCAAAGCTTTATGTTGAGTGTCCCTTCAATATTAAAACCTGATGCATGTAGGCATGGAATATTGAGTATAAAAGCTCACTAAGTATTAAATGCCACATGTCTTTTTCCATTACATTATTATAGACAGCAATGACAATAAAGAATTGATGTTATGTGCAACTCTGGTCTGAAGTGAACTCTGAAAATTGAACAAATAAACTATTGGAAGGAGGGTAATACTCTAAAGGAATATCACCATTCTAATGATTAGAATTGTTTCCAGGCATGAAAACTACTTAAATCTGTGGATTAAGAAAATATACCCAAAAGTACAGAAAGGGGATTATAAAAAAACAACAAACGGTACTTGTATTTGTGCAAAAAGTAGATAGTTAGAGCACATAAACAGCTCTAAGGTAGAGCAGCATTTTAGGAACAATTTGAACAATATCTGAGCATTAAAATAATGTTAGTAATGACATTTAAACACTTTTACCTTGAAGCAAGAAGATGCTGCTTAATAATCGTTGCTTGTGCTCATTGTATGTGGAGTTTATATGAGCATGCATTTTTGGCCTCCCCACATCTAAAATGGCTACAAACCACAGACAAAAATATTGGATTTACATATAGGCTCACATGGTATTGTAACACTTAGGTGAAAGCTGCAGTTCCAATCCAAGATCAAATAATTATTATTTTAACTTCTATTTTTTTCTGTTTCCACCTTTGTACCTAAAACATTTTTTCTCCAATATACTTTAGACCTATGTTTGAGTCTAATATGAACCAAAATGTTTGCTTTAGTTATTTTTGTTTGTTCTTTTTTAGACTGCTGTGGGGTTTAACTTAGGAGGGCTTGTCCTTGTAACTCCACCTAAGGGTTTCTTCAAAATGTCATTGCATAAGTTCACTATTTCAGCACTTACAATCCTATTGCTCAGAGATTATGGTCTCTTTAATGCAAATTCTAAAATTTAATTAAACTGAGCTGATGGAGTTTGGAGTGGCAGCAGAGGCAGCAGTTGTGGGTATGTAGGCGTGAAGACTCAACCATACATGGCCCGACAATAATGAGCTGGAGTGGGCCATCAGTGGGTGGGGTGTTAAAGTGCTGAGCAGGGAAAGTGAAGGTGAGACTCCCAGGACTCATTTGAGAGGAAGGTGGTGCTGAGAGCAGCTCAGAAGCTACACACACACACACAAGGAAAAAAAATCACAATTACCTATAATTACAGCTTGAAAACTGTGGGCAAAGGGGCTCTTTATCTGACTATATTGGCTCAGCACTCCACTGTGCCTCTAATTACTACTCTCCTACTTGTGCCTATCACTTTCTTTGGCAGTTGCCATATATTGGAAAGGCATGAACAATACTGTATGTGCAACCCCTTCTTGAATGGGCTTTCTTTGAACAGACTTCGTACAGCAAAAGCAAAGGGTGTTGATTCCTACTATATGATCCCAAAGCCATCAATGAACCTTCAGTATGTGTGGATCCCATGTGAATGCATGTGCATAACTGATCTTACTTTTTCCATCTACAGATCCTGATGTATTATGTATCTTCAAGAGATCTTAATGCCTGGTCTTAGTTTTTTATCAACAATTTACATCTAATCTACTTTCCTCAAAAATATTTTAGAGGGCTTTACAAAAATCTTTTTTGCAAAGGTGCTCGGTGCACTTTGTGAACATGTGATTGCAGAGATTGTTATGCAACAGTGTTAAGACTGTTATGCTATCAAATGCTGTTGTGACAAACTAATCAAATAACTGCTTAGGCGGGCGGGTTTACAAATACTACATTCAACTCAATTTGAATCACAGGAAAAGATGGTCACTACGTATTGTAGGTAAGGTAGCCTGACTAGGTCCAGCAAGCCCAGATTCTTCTTAGGAAGGATTTTTGTTTTTGTTGCTACTTAGCGTAGCTTCAGCTGAGAATCGGTGTGTTTTGTCTTTCGCTGCCTTAGGCCATTTGGCCTCTCGTTACATCTCTGACATTTGACTTTAACCTTTTCAAAAACCTAGCATTGCAGGAGATGCAGACTTTCAGCAGTGATTGGCATGTAAAATTGCAGCAGAACTCCAGGGAATTTTAGATTTGCACCTTATCA
This sequence comes from Jordanella pulchra, assembly GCA_034780135.1. NCBI lineage: Eukaryota > Metazoa > Chordata > Actinopteri > Cyprinodontiformes > Cyprinodontidae > Jordanella > Jordanella pulchra. The sequence continues at coordinate 14,368 of JAUZNJ010117738.1, read as the reverse complement.
CTAGAATTCCCAGGGTTTCAATTTTCTCCCTGCCCCTTCAAAATGTGGCTGCCAAGTTGCTAACTGTCATTAGTGTAATGCAAACAACATCTGATACTACCATTCCTTGTAGCTACATGAGATTGAAGAACGGCTGAAACAAACTAGCCTCAGAACAAGAGCATGTTCCCAGCACTTCACTACCTGCCCCAATCAACATCATACTTTTTTGCAGTGATATAACTCATATATAAATCTTTTATTTAAGCAAACTTATTGATTCACCAAATTTTTATACAGGACCTAATTTTGAAGCTGAAGAAAGGTCATAACCATGTTTGCATACAGGGCAAGGCAGAGACCATTTTATTGTCCATTTGCATACAAATCAATTTCTCAATAAGAGAATACATTTAGAAGCTTACAATGTGAAAATAACAACTTAGTAGCAAATTGTGTCTTACGTCATGTTATCTTACACCTTATGTTAGTTATCTTAGAAGATGACAAATTATATGAATTCATTGTAAGAATAACTTTTAGTTCCCACAATGAAAAGCATTAAACATGAAAACCCAAAGATGTGACATAAATATACACCCATCGTCCAATGTCTATCATGTGCGCTGATAGGTGGTGGAATGGTTCCCCAAGGAAAGTGCTAACGGGGCATTTGTATAAGAAAAGGGATTGAGAAGTGAAAGCGAGTTTGGGGAACTGAAACCAGTGAGAAGAAACTGGAACTAGCTAGTATAAACATCACCTTTCTTGTCAGTGTTACCCCATGAACCCCCTCTGCTCCAGTCTACGTAGGGTAGGCTTTCCCATGTAAAGCCCAAGTCACACTGGTTGCGTCTGATTTTTTAATCTCCGATCCAGTTTTTTTCCATATCGAACTCACTGCATATAGAGAGACTGTTTGCGATCTTTGCAGATTTGTTTTATTCATGTCTCTTTGCCCCATGAATCGAAACATTTCCCACATTTCAGTTCTTAAAAAAATTATTAAAAAAAAAACAAAAGAAAAAAAGTTGCTACAAAGCAAAGCCAGACTTTATGAGTCTGCACAGCATCTCTTAAACCAGAACAAATTGATGATTTTTATAGGCCTATATTAAAATATAATGGGAACTATGTTTAAAGAAAAGGAAAAAGCAGTAATAAAGGCTGTGAGACAGTTATATGGGTACTCGAGGAGGCAGTGAGAGGTGATTTTCAATGTAATTTTTTTCCATAAAAAAGTAAAAATATAAGAATAGAAAACATATTTCATGTTTGTAATGAGGTAGTTCTACCACTTTAGATAACCTATGTTATGTTGACCTATTTACCAAACTGTCCACTCCCAAAATCAAGCGCAAGTTCCATTCTCAGTATCCAGAGAAATTTGGAAAACTGCTCCACAAAAGAGGCACCCTCCCAAGTCGTATGCATCACTGTGCTCTTCTTTATTTGTTAGGTGTGTTCAAGATGAACTAGACCTCCACAGATCCGATCAGTGTTGGTCTGTGCATGGGGTACGCCGGTTCGATCTTTGAGGCACTCGCCATAGTTGCTTTAGAACAAGTGCCTCAAAGCATGGTGCATGATAACTCCTGTCACTGTTGAACAACAGGTAATTGGATCTAAGTTTTGTAAATAAAAACACCAGTACATGTCATACCCACCCTTTAAATCCACATATTTGTTTATAATAGACTTAACAGGTGTTTTGAATGGAGGCTATTCGTTGTGATGAATGTAACCCTTATGGATGTTATATAAAAAACATGCAAAACAATCTGAAAAAAATGGAACATTATGCTATGTTTGGCTGATTAATTAATAATCAGTGTGTATTTATGTGTTTCCAGATTTTCAGTATAATGGCCCATTACGCTGAAATATACTGGCGAGAACCCTGATCAGTGTGGGCATGGTTTTCTTTGGGAGATGGGATGTTGTAGGTTTTGGCCAGCAAGACAAAGTGTTTTCCTTGGCTTCTGGAAAGTTTTATTTCTGGTTTATCTGACCAGGCTGCCATCCTTCCTGCAGTAGGGAAGTCATCCATATGCAATTTGGCAAGCTAAAGACTTTTATCTTTAACACAAAATAATGAGTTTGGGGGCTCTATGGAGTGAATTGCTTGTTGTGTTCTTATGGATGGAAAGTCCTGTCTTTGCTGTGAACTATGGAACACCTTTAGTGTTACCTATGTATTCTTCTCTTGAAGCTCATCTTTTCTGGTCTACAGGTTTTGGTGGGTGGACCTTTTTTGGCAGGTTTGTTGTGGTCGAATGAGAAACACTCTTCATGTGGTGCTTCTTGCTTAGGGGTGTTGCAACCTCTCAGGCATTTCAAAGGTGTATGTACTTTATTTCAATTGAGATTTGAGACATATGCACATTCAAATGTTATATTTGTTTTTCCAAAATTAAATTTTGATATATATTTCTTGATTTACTTCAAGTTAGACTGTTTTGTGCAAATCAATGGCATAAAATTTGATTGAAAAAGTTTTAAGGTGTAGAATAAACAAAATAGGAAAAAGCCAAGAGGTGGTTTATTTGACAAGTAATGGTATATAAGACATATCATATTTTCGAAAATTAAAGACAAAAATCAATCGTCTGGATGCACATATGGATACTGGAGTTAGATGATGCTCTCCATTTTTAAACCAAGGATCTAATTGGGGTCTGACAAAAGAGTTATTAAATTAAAGGACCAGACAAGCCATCTGAAAAGGGTTCAGCTAAAAGGCAGAGCTGTTTGAAGACTAAAGCCAATTATACTTGAAATGCAAAGGGGTTCAAGATTAACATTTTCTTCCATCAAGCAACAGATGGATTTATGTCACTAAAGCCTCAGATCTGAAAAGGACTGGAGACCAAAGGCATGTACCTTATTTATTCAGCACAGCTGCATGCATAATGTTCTGTCTGTATTTGAAAGATATTGTATCTCACGTCTGCATCCGTGGTACCAAAACAGGAAACACTTTACTACAACTAATGACTTCTTTAGCTGAGCTTCTTTTGCAGGAGATTTTAATTCTGTCTTGACATCTTAGAATAATCAGTCTAATTACAAGATGTTGATTTGCACTGAAAAGAAACATCAATGAGATTTTCAAAACATATTTACAGAGGCTGATGCAGGGAGCATATCTGTAAATACGGGATTTTGCTGTGGTGGGAGCAAATTGGTAAAAGTAACATTGGGTGCATGGGACTGCAGATTAAAAAATGGCGTAGATGACAAAATATGGCTTGTTTACATGTCAAACCTTTTTGTGTGAATGTCAATGGATATGCATTGTTTCATTTCAAATAAAGGAATCAAAAAGGAATCAAAAAGAATAATATATATCTATATCTATATATATATATAATTACATAATTATTATTATATACATATATATAATAACACGTTGCATGTACAGCTGCCCTTGTATCCTACCTCATGCCACTTAGGAGCCACAACTAACAGCTAACTGCTGCAGCAACAGGGGAGACACTACAATTTAACGCCCCATTCAAGACCGTGAGTTAAAAAAAATCAAGTCCTGCACAAGCTAGGAAAGTTCATTTTAGGCAACTGGACGTGTCGTTTTCTAGAAGACGTTTTGCCTCTCATCCAAGAGACTTCATCAGTTCTGACTGATGCAGGAGAAAACAGAGAATTCTGATGTCACCTCTCTGTTTTAAAGGAAAAGGAAGGAAACTTTGAATGCAATAAGCTTTAAAGCTTGAAACTTACTACCAACTCTGAGGCGCAACCTTCCGAGTTCGGTTTCACGCCAAAGATCAAATGATTCAAATCTTGTAATTATCCAGATCATGTGCAAGTTTTAGGTACAGGTGTAAGTCAAAATATGGTGCAAAATTTGATGCTTGGCAGAGGTCTGTGTACTCAGGGTGCTTTTCTAGTTCATTTCTGGAGCTATGTAGTGTAGGAGCTTAAACTTAATACTTAGCTAATCAACTCTGAGACTGGCAGAAACATCAAAATGTGTATTTTTTTAAGCTTATACCTCCCCTATTTGTAATGGATGTTACTGTTTAGGCTAGTTGCTATTTAATTTCAAAATGCCTTTTTTTAGTTGTATTTGAGAAAGTAGCTAAATTCTTCACATCAGAAAGTAAAACCTATATCAAAGCTTTGACTGATGTGGTTTTAGTTTTATTACATTTGAATGGTGATTAAAAGCAAATAGATTAATCAAGTAAATAATTAAATCAAACTTAAACTACTGTCTTCTGTGGTTTATCTTTCTCAAACTGCACTTTTGTAAAACGTCCACAAAATTGACAACAGAACCAGAATCAGATCAGAAAGCCTTTATTGTCATCATGTTCTACAATGGATCATCAACCATAATCCTCCTTTATTTAATCTCCATGACTGACCTTGCATACAGTAACTCAACATAAAGAGCATGATAAACCTTGTTATTCTCTGTGTTTTTATTATTATTTTTAAACCATTCGTGGTTCTCATTTACTAAGAGAATCATTCAAAGAGTAGATGCAAAATATGTAAATGAGCCCCACAGTAACAGCACAGCTGATCACTGCTCTGCATAATGAGTACCACTGAGATACTGCCTGGATTTATTTATAATAGCATTTAACCCACTTGTCACAGTGCACTTTACAGAAAATCAGAGAATATAAATTTGCATGAAAAGAATAAAAAAATAGTTTGTGTAATGTAATATCACATGTATACTGATGATTGTTTGTGAGCTCTTTTGTAACAGCAAACATCTCAAAGCAGTATCAGTAAGTACATGACAGACTAACAAGAGGACCTGAAAGGCCCCTTAAGCAACAAAATGTAATAGCAGCACGACAACTGTTCAGAAGAGAGCCCCAGAGTTTCCTGTCATTTCATCAGACTAGCGCTGTGGCAGCTCAGAACGTGTGTGCTTGGAAAAGGGTGATTGCAGCTTGCAGCTGTGTGCTTGTACGTGCTGCTATAATAAACAAAAATAAATAAATAAGGAAGGGGAAAAAAGCCCAATGTGAGGCTCATGAACACGACAAACCCAAAGTGGTTTAAGACTATATTTTTGAGGAGAAAACAAAGTGAACATGTTCCTTCATAACTCTTTTTTATCTAAGACTGAATCATTTGGATAAAAAGGCTAACAATACAAAACAACAACAACAATATAAGAAAGAAGACAGATTTATTTTTTCTTCTTAAGTTCCCCAAGGATTGTTTTGCTTTTATCCTCTTTTTTTTTAGATTTAGTTGGATGCAAGTTATTTGAATTTACATGTTACAAAAAATTATTCAAACAAGACAAAATAGGGATCAATCATAGCATCAACAAGTTTGAATCAGAGTCCGTATGCAAACCAAACGTTTCTAAGCTTGATCAAATGAACTGACTTTGTGAAAATATTAATTATTGGATTTTGAGAGAACATTATAATGTGTGGTAGTTAAATAAACATTAAACATTAAGACCATTTTATATTAGAAATTAACACAGTTGGTGTGGTTAGGAATATTAATGTAAACACTTGTCTCTATGCATTTTCAGATTTCCAGATGTGTTTAGCTTAAAAGTATAACACGTAAAGGGTAAAAAGGACAAAATAGAGCAGACTTGCAGTAATAATAATAATAATAATAATAATAATAATAATAACAATAATAATAGTAATAAGCTATTCTTAATCTTACTACTTTTAATAACCAAGAGGAAGGTATATAAATAAATACAAGAATGGAAGGGTAAAGTTGCATAATAATACACACCTTGCTTTTAAAAGCCCAGACAAACAACCATGACCAATACATTATTCAGTGCATCCAAAAAGTATTCAATTCAATTCTACTGTATTGATTCCTGAAGGAAAATTCACGGTATTCGCAATACTGCACTTTTCCCACATTCAGTTATATAATGGCTTTATTTGAAATGGTATTAAACTAACATTTTTCAAGTTCTTTTTAATCATGTCAAATCTTTAATAAATTTGCAACAACACCAAAAATATTTATTTCCACATATAAATAAAGGGGTGATGTGTGATTTTAAGTAATATGTTTATAACCATTTTGAATGAGACTGAAACACAACTAACTGTTGAAAGAGTGTGGCACTGTGAATATTTTTGAAAGCACTGTAACTCACCAAACTGTTATGAAGGCAATCACCTTTTATTTCTGATCAGAAACTTACTTTGGGTAATTTATGTTAACAAAGAGCCTATTGTTATGTGAATAAAATTAAATGGACAGGTGATTAACAACTTCCTACTCTTTTTTTTCTAAAATCGTATTTATGAAAGTTCTCAATGTTCGAGGGGTTTCTGTATTGAAATCACTCAACCATGTTTCTGTTCCAGTAAAAAATCTGAACATTTAAATATTGTTGCACAATTTTTATTTGTTGTTGTTGTTATTTGCATTTTATTTATTGAATATACATTTCTTTTCTAAGAAAATTTAATTTAGACTTTGAAAGGATCCTCATTAAACCATAGATTTGAAGCTCAAGGAAGAAGGTAACGGCTCAAAGCTTTGGCATTTGGCATTTAATGCACTTAGCCTAACTTAAAATAATTTGAAACATGCTTTGCAATATTTTATTCTAACATTCAAAACACAAATTTATGGCATTGCGAAAGAGAGAGTATTATAAAATCTTTCCAAATTGCTAAGATTTGCTCCTTAAACTAAAAGTTATACAAAAAAGCAAATGTGTATATATGCCATAAGCTATAAAAATAGATAAATAGAAAATCAATATATTAATAAATACCTTTATTTCAGACAGTCTAGTAAAACTGAAAAAATTAGCCACATACAAACATAATTTATACACAATGATACAACTAGCGACATATATAACTGCATTATATGTATAATATACTGATTATGTTTGAAAGTGAGTACAAAGAATTTTTTGACACAAGGGTATTTTATTAAAATAATGTGTCATGATTGATGCTTTGTTTGCCATGTTGCCAAACAATCTGTAAATTACTAATGAAGTACAGTCTAAGGTTTTGCAAACATAATTTCTCATCTTTTTGAAAGAAAACATGAAATGCAGTCAAATGTGATAAAACCAGGATGGTTTAACAATAAACAGTCTAAAGTGTGGACTCAAAATATTGTTAGCAAATTTCAGTGTCAGGTAAAAATAAAGGCATAAATTTCTAGTGCGTGAAACATTTACAGTAATTTGAACTGAGTTCTACAGTCAGTCATGGTATCTTTGCTTCTTAGACTTGGGTGCCTGCCTGATTCCAGCTCTACGGGGAGTTCCCCATCTCCTTATCACTTTCACACTGCTCAAGCACAGGGAGCTGGCAAATCTAATATTTCGCTTCATGGTTATGGAACAGACTAAGCTACTGCTCATGGTTTGGTGCTCTTTAATTGCATCAGAGAAAATCATGTGATGTGAGTTTTGCTCCCCAACTCCAACTCATCCAGCATGATGTATATATTAATGTAGGCAGGTGGGGATTCAATGCAGCTACAGCTGTCGGCTTTACTGCAGAGTGTGAGAAGCTGGTGATGATGCCTGAAGGTAAAAAGTTATATGCAGCAGATTCTGTTGAAACCATATGAAAAGGAAGAGTTTTTTTTGTCCTTAAATAAATTACAAGCTTGTTTTTAATAGTAAAAACTTTTTTGTAATAATGTATGTTACATTAGGTAAAAGTATCATTTGTAACCCAGGATCCATTCTTCTAAAAAGTAAAAGTAGTAGTCTAATACTTTTAAAATAGAAATGTGAGTCTTATAATTATAGCTTATTGAAGATGACTATCTACTGATGCGCCTCACCCAAATATTTTTTTATGAACTGGATTAAAACTTGTAATGTAAACTGCTCCACCAGATAAAATGTAAATTAAGGAAAAATTAAGGAAAAAATTGAGCATGTTAAACCAAGAGAAGGAACCATAATGCCAATAAAATGGCACTGATTGGTGTTCTTGAGCCTACTTATAAGACAAATTGTAATAATTTTTTTAAACGTTTACAAACAAAAATCTGAAATCTTGCCTTTTAAATATGGATGAAACATTACTGCTTTAGACTAGGCCCATGTATACTCATTACCACACAAACCTTAATACAATAATGCATGGATATGCTGATCGGCAGCCAACAGTCAAATAACTGCATTAGGTAATAGCAGCATTATTATTGGAGAATTTTTTTCTAATAACACTGTAACCTACCTAATTACCTTTAATTTTTAGGTAACACTATACCTACAATATAACCTTAGTCCAGCTGGATCAATTAAAGAAACTTTGCATTAAAACACACTGTGTTGCAGGAGTGAAAAACCCTCACAGAATTTTGTTCTTATAGTACAGAGTGAAAGCAGCAGTGATAAGAAAGGTTCATACAGTATGTGATGCCGGTTGGCTGAGGAGGAAGTCACAGGATAAGTAACAAGACAGAAACATAGCGGCAATGGACAGCCCTGTAAATTCAAGCAGTTTATTCAACCTAGAAGTATAAACATGTTTTACACTCACTGAAGGCAAGAATATATCAACAGAAAATATGTCGGATAGAATTTTCTACAATTTCATTGAACTCAACCGCATGAAATTCTCTGAGATTTAGGCAGAGGAAAGGAATTAGTCTCTTAACCTTTCATAGCCAAGTTAAACACGGTTAGAAATAGGGCTGATCTATTCTTAATGGCCATGTTTAAATAGGGTTAGGGTTAAAATTTAAATTTGGGCTTGTTTTTCCCTCTGATCTTTACTTCAAATAAGAACATCAAAGACTAATCAATAATTATTGACATTGACTAATATTAAAGGCTTTTATTATGATTCATTTTTCAGCAATATAACACAGCCTTTTATAGCTCTTGTTGCTTTGATAGAGCTGTTACTGCCTTACTAATTTAGTTATATTTAGAAGTACCATTCAATTTTAACAGTGCCCAACACTGGTAGCCAACTTGAGGTTTAGTGCTTTACTTAGAGGAACATCAACATATTACAGAGAAGGAAGAAGGAATGAAACTAACTTGCCAATGGTAACCAATTCAATCCCTCAAGTACCCCTGCCCTAAAGAGGTGTCCTTGCTGGCACACACCTGTTATATGAATAAGTGATTAACGGGTTTCTGCAGCCAGATGAGATCATTTAATAAAAAGTTTAGAAAAAAAATGCTTCCGCACAAGTATAAACAGCACCACTGAAGATGCTGTTACACATGTCAGGCACTTTGGAGAAGTTGTGACACTGTCACCAGAACCATTGACCAAAACATTATGCATGCAGAGATAGCTAATGCAAGAACACTCGACTGCAAAAAGGAATACAGGGGTTACAGAAGGAAATGGAGGCACTGTCAATATTTTAAAAGAAGGTGGTTATGTGTATTCACTGAAACACGCAAATGCTGTTTGGAAAATGTTCACTCTGGGATCCAGTTTCAAAAGTGATGTTTACAATCTCCAAAACATCAGTCTAAATGACAAAATAACTCTCTGGATACTATACGCCCAATTTTATCTCAATGTGGATGAGAGAAAGCAGGCAGGGGATGGATACTTAAGGAGGGAGCATAGTCGAGAACCACAGTGCTAGCAAAATGCACTGTTCAGATAAAAGGACATTTTTGGCACTTTTTGGTAAACCCTCAAAAAATACTTTGTTTGGCATGATCCCTATGGTTAAACATGCTAGTGTAAGCCTTAGGCTGTAGGAATGTTTTTCTTCGGTAGGTAGACGGAAACTATCCAGAATTGTTAAACAGATAGATGGTGTTTAACGCATGCAGCAAGAAATTCTGCTACAGTTGAGACATGAGAATGAAGCAGTGGTTCACAACAACATTAATCACAGATATAGAAACAGATATATGTAGAGTTTATCCTAACCTGCTTTCTGCCAAACTTAGCCAATACTTATTTGATCACTTTGTGTCATTCATAGATTATTTTTGAATATCACAATGGTATTTTGAAAATGAAAAAAAGAAAAAAATCAAGACAGACATAGCAAAAGTAAGATACGACAAGTGGGGTATAATGCTATAAATTGTTCAACCTTCATTCTAATACATTCAAATTACACAAAATGTAAAATTCAACTGACATATTTCAGTTCAATGGGTTTTAAATAGTCCACAAAATGTGCTTAATTTTCTCATGTTTCTCATGTCCTCAGAACTAATATCGTGATATCCTAAATAGATTTTTCACACATTACACAGGACAGCTGCATTATGTAATTACAGTATAACCTTATATCTACCATATTATTAACACAATTATGGCCTTTATCTGAACCACTTTTTTTCTAGCTGTTGATAACCACAGACACTTACTATAGAATAATGAACAGTCTGAAAAAGTACTTGTTTTAGATTAACCTCACCAGCAGTGTGACAATCCCATAAAAAAAGCAGTGTGCTTTGTTGGTGTGACGTAAATTGGTTACAAGTAATTTGTTGTCTCTTCCGGCATGATTTAGGGTGAAGGAAAAACCATGAAAAAATAGACCTACTGCCAAGACCAGTCCAGGGATATTAAGGCCTCAGGGCATATCTTTAAATGCAGTACTTTGAAGAAGAAATCATTGCACCAAGAGAAACTACAGACAGAAATGTGAGGTCAGATCTACAGTATGTTTGTGCTCTGTGAGGAGCAAAAGGGCCAGATCAAAATCAAATGTATTCCCAGCCTTTAGTCAGTGCTGAGGTCCCAAGCAGACATAATAAGTTTCCAGATAAGTAATTCAATAGGAGCTCAATGGGAAACAGCATTACTCTGAAAAACACAATGTCTCACACTAAATCTATGGTTTCTTCCAGAACAGCACGGAGTTGCATCACAAAGAAGATGCATTCATGTGCAAAAAATAAGGGACTAATCATGAATGGATAGACACGCTGTATTTTAAATGACGAATAGATTTTAAAGCATTTCCTGTAAAGAAATCTGGATGCCTGCGAAGGAAAGGTGCAAATAGAATGACAGAGACAGATATTACAACATGTCCATTTTTTTACATTAGGTCTAGTTTTAACATCTTCTCTGGAGCTATGCTCCTGTAGCCCTTTATATTCACTTTATGTCCTCTTTCTTTTATCTTTTAATGCAGCCAATTCATCTCTTTGTCTACCACTGTGAGAAAAAAATAAGGCAGCATCCCATTTCATCACCAGGCTGAATAAATCATAGTCTCCCCTTAGAATTCTTTACTGAGACTTGATCCAATCATTCAAAATCCATGTGTGTTAGGAAATGATAAAGTGCCATGTTTCTCCCTTTGTTCTTAAGTAAAGCAAATATAAGAAACTAACAGAGATATTTGTTTGCAATCTTGTGAGGACTCATCTTATGGCAGAGAAGAGATTGATAAAAAAAGTATCCTTTTCTATAATACCTGACTAATATGTTGTTGTTTGCTGTGAACCTGACCGCTAGTGTAGAAGGAAAGCATGGCTCACAGGCCTTCAATTATAATCAAGTAGTGGAAAGACAACATATTGGTGTCTTTCATCTTGGCAGAGTTTTTTGTTGGTTTGTTTTGTGTTTTTTTATGATGATAAGTGATTTTGGAAATAAATTCTTATGAAATTAAGTTTTTGGCAGGTCTTTTGTTCTTTAGATGATATTTCTATTCTCCATATAATGTTTAAAGGGTTTTGCCAAATCATTATATCACTAACCTTTTTGTGTCTTTGTGTTAGGTCAGTT
>JAUZNJ010117717.1:0-19425 GCA_034780135.1 Jordanella pulchra | reverse complement strand
TCTTTCTCACTGTTTGCGTCACATGCTGTTTTTATTTTAATTACGTAAAGCACTTTGAAATGCCTTGATGCTGAAATGTGCTATACAAATAACATTTGATGTTCCTTCTGTAAAAACCAAATCAAGAATATCAACACAACTCTGAGGCACGTTTGCAGAGGAGTGACGATTTTCAGTTGATCTGCAGTCAGAATGGGTATCTGGCAGGAATAAAGCTAAGACTGAAACCATTTTTATTACCTGAAACTTTAGAAAAAGTTTACATTAAGAGTGAAAGATAAGGTGAGGATAAAATGTGTTAACTGAACAATATTTGCCAACTTCAAAAACAAACAAAAAAAAATGAAAACTCAGTAAGAAATTAAAGTCCTAACTTAGTTAACTATCATTTAACTGGTTACATATAAAGACTCACATACATCAGTTGACAAAATAGATGCTAGTAAACGAAAATATGACAATCTGAGAGATGAATAGAGACATTATAAACATTGTTATCTTGAGTTATCCCAGCCTGATGTGACTCTACTAGCTCATATATAAATAGATACAAATAAACATACATACAATATATCTTAGGTTCAGGATATCCTTAAAATAAAAGAATATAGTTAAAAACAAATATAATAAAATATGATCCATACTCCAATAAGTGAATTTGAACACTTGTTTTAATTATTAGTGCCTGTGCCCCTCCTAATGAATGGATGCCTTGGGCTGAAATGCACTGTTATTACTTCTAGTAAGAAAAAGATGGAAAGTTATGCACTTTTACCGCTTAAAGATTTTACTTGTATTATTTTTTTTTGGCATATGATTTCCAGGAATAGGCTCCAGTTTGGGGACTAATACAGTAGGTACTTGTGGTCACCAACAACTGGTCCCCGTTAGGAGAAGTTCTCTTCTTGAGGAGGGGATTATCTTTAGGACTAAGCTGTGAATTGAGTTTAGGTTAGGTTTAAGTTTAAGCATGTGTTGTAATGGTTAGGCCCAGGGTAAAGGTCAGAGTCAGGCTATAGACTGTGTGTGTGTGTGGGGGGGGTGTCAGTAATGTGTCAGTCCGACCTTTGGCTGCACCATGCCAGGCACTGGTCTCTGCTTCACTCAGCATGGATTTGTCATGATGCAAAGGCCAAATTAGAGATGGTGAAGCGTGTGAGGTCTGGTAATGAGCTTGAGCTGAGAGATCTGGGGGGGTGGGGGGAGGAGGCTGAGGATGGCAAGGCACGGAGGAATAGGCAACTGATACGTCGGGCCGATGACTCACCGATGCCGGGTATTTATAGCATCAGTCAGGAGGAGAGAGGAGGAGGGAGGAAGGGAAGGGAGGGTAGGAGTGGGGGTGGTGAAGCGAGGGGTCACTGTGTTTTTTGGAGGCAGCTTAACAACACAGACAAAGAGCAGTAGAGGGAGAAGCCAAAGAGATAAAAGTGTAAGAGAAAGAAAAGTGGTTGCAGAAACAAAGCAGATGAGAAGATAGGAAAAGAGGGAAAAAGAGGGATGGAGCCATATAAAAGGTTGCTGACAGCGACTGATGGAGAAATTAGAGGATTAACTATTATGAAAATGAGGGGAGGACAAAAATAGAACATCTATTCAAAATGATCATATTAATTCAAATGATGTTTTTGCTAAGAGCAGAGACAACATCCTGTAAATGTGCTGTGGTAAGTACAGGATGTTGGCTTTTTGGCTGAAGGATGAAAAAAATCTGTTTCTGGTATATTAGCATTCACACATATTGACTCATTCACAGTGAAAAGATGAGGGAAAAAAAAAAGCCCACGCCTTAGTTAAGCCTCTCAATGAGCACACAGTCTGAAGAGGAGGAAAGAAAAAGGTGGCTCTTTAATGAGCTTTAAACTCATTGCTGTTGCCTAGACACTGTGCATTTTTCAGAAACCTACAACCAATTAGTTAGGCAAAAGGACTTAATTCAAATATCTTTGCTGTAATTACATAGTTTACTAGTATGTGCAAGGTTGTGCTGTTTTCCTTAGTTTGATCAGCATAGCTTTTTATTTTGTTTGTTTGGGGATCTTTAAAGGTTTCCTTATATTTCTCTGTAGGCTGTCTTCGTTGACTTCATCAATAAACACATCCTGCTCTGGCTTCCAGTGACGTCAGCCAGTGCGTCAAGCCGCATCCCTCTACCATAGAGACTGATACAAAAAAATTCACATGTGCGCATAAACAGATGTGAATGAGAACCAAGCATCACTTTAACTGATAAGGGAAGATTCAGAGGATTCACAACAGTTGTTGATGAGAAAAAATCATAATAAAACAAAAAAAGCTCCTGAAATGATTTGTGTCTGCGAGGAACTTTTATCATCAGTATGATCTTATTCATCTTATTCATGCTGCATTAAACCCGATCGTTATTGACTTGACAAATATAAATTACCTGAGCAAAACAGAAAAACAAAAAAACAAACATCTATTCCCATAGAAACAACCCAATAATAAAAGATGCAAAAGCAGCAGTTCAGAAACTAATGGTTTAGTGGACTAATGGTTTTTAAACTCTTTCTGGCGTGCCCTCCTTCAGAGACAGGGCAATGTTATTACCCTAATCTAACAATGTTTATCTATCATTATTTACCATAGAGATTAAATAAAAGGATAGAATTTCATTAAAATGCTTCTGTTTTTCATTCAATTATTAAACATTTTTCTTCTGTCCTTTTTACACTTCAGTTGTTGTGAAAGTAACTTGTTCAGGACCCACGTAGCTTCTGCTACATATGTTTTATGTATGTACAGTGTCTTCTAAAATTATGTATAAAGTTCCTCTTTTCACAACTACCTCCAAAACCTTAATTCAATTCAAATGACAATGATGGAGCAAATATATAGATGTATATATATATATATACATATATATATCTATATATATATATATATCTATATATAGATATATATATATATATATATAGAGAGAGAGAGATGTACGTGTTTTTAAGCTAAGTAAATGTAAATGTTCATGTCATCTTAAGGGACATTTACAGAGAAAGTTAATTATATCATACAGAGAGATTGTATAAAGGGTCTATCTATGAAGACCCAGCTGATTTCTTTAAGTCATTGACTTTAGAGAGTTCACTCATCTTAGATGAGCGTGTAGCAACAGTAGACAGTAGCCTGCATTGCATTTCCACAATCCCTCACATTGAGCATGTATACAGCGACAGGGATGAACAGAACTCCTCTAGCAGAACCAGGCCAAGTGTGGACAACAGACTATGGGTTTAAGAAGAGAAAAACAGACACACAAAAGAAAAATAGAAGCACTGATCTATAAACCTTTTTCTATGTTAGGGAAGGTAATGGTAAACTAGCCTCATAGGTGGTTCTGTCTAGGACTCAAACAATTAAGCAGATGAGCTATGAGCCGGAAAGAAAAAGAGAGTACATACAATTAGGCATAGTAAAAGCTGAGCCCACAGCTATGACTAGGAGTGAAACAGAGTTAAACACTGAGAAACAGGCCGATCTCTGTCATCTGTAGCTGAAATTGAAGTCTATAATGGGAGCAGTCCAGCTGATGCCTCCCTCCAGGATAATGTAACAACTAAATAGAGTGGCAGGGCAGATGTAGCCACAATGACAAGAAAAGCAGATAAACTTAAAACTCAAAGACAAAAAAGCATGAACTGGAGAATAGATGTAGAGTGAGGAAAAGTGGTCTTTTTGTTCTCCAGAAACCTAAGCTTATAGTAGCATAACTATAGAGACAGATTAGGAAAATTTGAGCAACTCTAACTATAAGCTTTATGAAAAAGAAGTTTGTCTGCAAGGTAGGGTTGTCTGCCTCACTGCCTAAAACCGCTGGTTGGTTTTACAGGAGATGAGCCTGATAACTAAAAAATCAGTCTCTCATTCTAATCTTAGAAAATCTAAGAACCATACGTCAACCTGCACATTGAGAGCAAAGTGCTGTAGGAGTATCAGAAACTATCAGGTCTCTGATTTAAGATGGATCATAATTATATAGGTCTTTATACATGAGAAGAAGAATTTTAAATTATATTGTGGATTGAACAAGACACCAATGAAGAGAGTAGAATTACTACAGTAGAATAATCATTTCTCTTTTTAACCTTCATCTGGAAATCTGGATGGACAATTTTAGATCAGCTGAAGGATTTTTACTGAATCATGTGGCCTTCCTGATGGTAAGGAATTACAATACTTCAGCCTTGATAACATGAAGCCCTGTCCACCTTCTTATAAACTCTGGACAGAATATTTTCCTCCAATCAGACAATCTTCTTCTGTGTTCACTGTTTCTCTTACAAGGCCTGTGTCTATTGCAAAAAAGGAGTACTTATGACATTTCCATTTTTTTTCTTTAGTCATTCTTACACATGCCTCCAGGCTTTATTGGAAATGCATAACTACGGATCAATTTCATGACATACTTGCTTTTCAAAGCCACAATAGCTATATTTGATGCTCCCCTATTAATGCTAAGTTGGACAGCTGTCTTTGTAGGTTTGAATTGTGCAACTTTAATTTGGCATGACTAACCTAAATAATCTGTTCAAATCTTTAGACGATGTTTTAGAATCAAAACCTGACATAAATTTCTAATCAGCTTCTGAATCACCATCTGTTAAGATCAAGTGTCCAAAAGCCTTACACTAGATGAGAAACACTAGATGGGAAACATCTGGCAAAAAAGTCATATGAAATCAGTCCCAGTTTTATCACTGACTAAACTAACAGGATGTTTATGGTTAGTTTCACAGCTCCTGGATCTCCAGAGATGTTTTGGGGTTATACAGAGGAGCAGAATAAATGGGCCTTTGAATATGAGTAAAAACAATATTGTGGTTTGATGATTTTAAACATCAGAAGAGACAAGCTGATTCCTCATAATACAAAGTAATAAACACTCGGCTATTGAGTCTGCTGGCTGAATCTGATTAGGAGATATTTAATCCATCCAGCTGAAATCCGGCTGCATTCTTACATGGAGAACGTCAACATTGTTATTCCCTCTCCTTTGTGGGTGTGAGAGAGGAGATTTTCTTTCTATCTACTCCTATGTGCTAATGGCTCAACTAACACACAGTGTTTCTAATCACCTCCATTTTTACACCTGAAGCACTTGCCTCCTGAAGACATGGACATCCACTGCTTTAATTGGCACACTGAGAGGGAGGGGCTGGGTGGTTACAACTGGGTTTAAAAAAAGAATGAATGCAAACCCTGGGGAAAGTGGTTGGTTTGACGAAAAGTGAAGGCTCTAATGAAGGAGACAAGGACACCAACCTGTAGGAAGGGATGAAGCTGGAGGCAGATGAAAAGCTCTGAGGCAGCGTCACCATGGAGACATTTGCTGGAAGGAAGCCTTGACAACGGGCGTGCCAAGCTTCATGCTCTCTTGGGTCGAAGAGGAGGTGAGAGGGGTGGGTGGCCATTTTTTCCTTTGTTTTATGTATTGATTTAATCTTTTTGTCTTTCTTATACAATGTTGATATATTTGCATCCACACTATAGAAGGTGAAATGTTGGGATGAAAAGCTGAAGTGTTTTTAACTCCTCAACTACAGCTTCTGTGTGACTCATTGGTCCTTGAGCTGATTTTGAAGCTTTAAAGCCACACAGAGGAACAAATAGCTCAGTTTTATGAGTGTGTTTGGATTTTATAAGGGTCTGGTTTGACGCATGTCTTGAGTTTATTTTCTCCCCCACAGAAAATGATTGACTATTTAAGTAAACAGAGCAGTAGCCTATACTTTTTAGACTACAGATACGCAATGAATACTGGCAGATTGTGTTTGGTATATTGAGCAGTGGTTCAAGAATTAGATATACAATTAAACAAATGTGACATGAAAAATTATCTTAAAATTCACAGAAATGTAACAATCTTGGGAGATTTAAGTGGTAGAATTTGGCAATTAAAATAGTTAAAATCATTGTGTAAAATGCAATTATAAAAAAATTATGTTTCCTGTGAGAAAGAATTAGCACACATTCTCATTAATGTCAATTTATAATACAAAAACCTGATGTTAGCATATCACATTAGGATAAAAAAAAAAGGTTTGCTTAGTTTAAACCTTTGACATTTCATTTTATCAGCTTTTGATTGTGAAAGTGCAAGTGGAAACCATGATGAGATCAAGATAGCTGTCGGAAGCTTTTGGAAAGAACATTTTGGCAGCTTCTTGAAAACAGCCATTCCATTATAAAAAAAAACAACAAAAAAGAACAAATTGTATGCCGGTGGAGGACATCTAAAACAATGGTTGACACACACCAAGAGTGGACTGCATGATGCTAAACATAGTCGCCGGAAACTCTGAAATGCTATTATGAGACCTACATAATAGCATTTAGACTCTTTCAAGAATTGATATGAAAATGTGTGCCTCTACATTCAGAAAGATACAACACCAGTTTAGCTTTCAAGGTTGGTGCGCACAAAGGAAAGATTTTCATTAAGACCAGAACTTCTTGCATCATGTTCTTTGGACAAATTAGTCTAAAACCGAATATTGTGAACACTAGAACAGTTGAAATGTTAGGCAGAAACCAAACGCAGCATTTTAGTGAAAAAAGCTCATACCAGCTGTAAAACTCAGGATGGACGTGTCTTGAATGAGAATTTTTTTTTGCAGCAAGACCTGGCCAGCACACTGTCATAGAATCCATCATAAAAAAAAGCTAAAGTAAAGCTTAAGAACTACAATTAACCACACGACTAGGACCCAAAATATACCAGTGAATCCCTGAATGTTTGCCTGGAAAGTCCAGGGTCTTATTAAATCCCAGATCCTAATCTTTTTTTTTTAGAAATGGGGTAATTTGAATACGGTTTTACACCCAAGAAATCCCTTTAAACATATAGTCTAAATAATTAAAATAACAGGTTTCAGTTAAATGTACTCAAGGAATTGTGAAAGGAGCAAAACTATTGCATCCAATTTAATTAATTTAAAAATGAGATTATACTATTGTAGTAAAATTTGACTTTATTTCAAAGCATTTTATACAGCTTTACTAGAGGTACCCATACATGTGGAAGTTGTAGCCTTTTTTTGTCATTTAGTTTCAAGATGAAATCCAGAGCATCAAAGGGGTGTAATGAAAGGTACAAAATCAATAAGGGAGTGAGTGAACACCTTATTTAATCAATCTCCTTTTTTCTTCCACTCTGCCATAATGTCCATTGATAAGGAGGGAGAACATCATGTAGACAAAGAATGAGACAAAAGGGATTCATTAGCACCAATTACTGAAAATCCTTTTTGGTCTTTTCATGAGTGAAGTGAGTGGTCTGCAACGATGCCCACAGACAGCCCATCTCAGGCTCCAGAGAGGTATCAAAGATTCATAAAGCGAATCTTCCACCACCAGGAGCCTACTGAGATGTGATTTCAGAGAAATTGTATCTCTCTGTAGCTCCCAGGGGGGTTAAATAACAAGCATAACAAATAAACACACCAATCTGAAGTGTCTAAATAGCATCAGCAGATGTATAACAGCTTGCCACCTCTCATGACTGATCATAAGCCAAAGTAATGCCAGAAGTCTAAAAAAAACGAAACTATGCATACTCCAATAAGAATATAGTAAATTGTGTCTATTTGGAGATTTTAAAAATTACATCTACACACACAGAACTGATCAGCTTGTGTGTTTTCACACTCTGTACACTGTGCAGGTGTAAATGGAGAACCTCACTAATCACAGGCTCCAGCTGATGGAATATTTCACTTTTATTGTTGTCACAGCCACCACAGTGTGGAAAACATCAATCACAGTCACTCCAAGACATTTTCATTAGTCACTGTCGTGATCTGTAAATGAGCTCTGAGCTATTTGCATGTAGTGTCTGTGTGTAGGAGAGACCTTCTTGTTCAGTAATATTGATGAGAGACAATGGCCATAATCCCTTTCTTAATAAACCCACCAGAATGTCTTGTTAATGATCAGTTAGAGGCCTAAGCTGACTGTGATTACTGAGTGTTCCTCAATATGAAGGCTGTGTCTAAATGGATAAAATCACAAGATTAATAAGAGGGAAGTGTAGTACATGGCTTATAAATGAAGAACCACGCCTCTCAGTATCAGTTTTTCCTCTACCAATTACTTGATAACTTGCCCATAAACACTCTCAGAGCTGAGTTTAACAACAACACTGGTCTGATAGATTATTGTGCCTCTGAATGTCAGGTAGCTCTTTCTATGGCTCTTCATCCCATGAGGATAGGCAAGTAAAGGTAATTTCAATTAAAAGAAAAAAACATTCTCCAGCATTGTTGACATCACCTTAGCTAAAATGTCACGCTGTGTGTTTGCCCCTGAAGAGGAAGTGGAAGACAGAACATTTTGATTTTACTTGGAAAAGGAAAAGACAGAAAGGATAGTGAAAATAGACAGAGTACTGCTTAAAAGGTGGAGCCCCTATGTGTATGTATAGTATTAGAGTAACTGTACTGATAGAGTGATTCTTTTAGAGCCTTCAGTATTTAGATCTGGAGTGTCTTTCACTTAATTTTCTAGGCGTCTAGGAGTGATAGTGGTATGTTTAATTTGTACTCTGATTTTGGATCAAATAAATCTGTTTAATTCTTGTACTCGTCGTCTTCCGCTTTATCCGGGACCAGGTCGCAGGGCAGCAATCTCAGCAGAGACTCCCAGACTTCCCTTTCCACAAACACCTCCTCCCAGCCCAAGGTGCTCCCAGGCTAGTCGAGAGACATAGTCTCTCAAGTGTGTCCTGGGTCGTCTCCTGAGCCTCCTCCTGGTGGGACGTGCCTGGAACACCTGCCGAAGGCGGCGTCTAGGGGACATCCGAAAAAGATGCCCGAGCCGCCTCAGCTGACTCCGTTCGATGTGAAGGAGAAGCGGCTCTACTCCGAGCTCCTCACTCACTGAGTATCTCTAAGGGAGAGCCCAGTCACCATGTGGAGAAAGCTCATTTCAGCTGCTTGTATCCGGGATCCCAATCTCGATCTTTTTAATTATATGCCTTTAATTTACAGAAAGTCATATCAAGAAAATGTAAAGTTCAGCCAAATCATACAGACTGGTTAAAAAGTCCAGGGAATCTAAGGGAAACCCAGCAGACATGCATGGAGTGATCGACTTGCGGCATTCACTGGAACATAGAGTTAAAGTGGAGACTGAAATACACAAACGCTTCCTGGGTTCAGAATTAAAGCTCTGACAGTTGAAATTGTTATTCCTCGATATCTTTGCTTGAATAGTCACAGGCTGGGTCTGGAGATGAAATCGTCTCTGAGTTGTCTGGTTAAAAGCTCAATAGGTATTATTAAATAAATAGTATGAATAAGTAATTTTTGTGGAAAGGACCACAAGCCGGATCCGAACCTGGGTCGCCTGCGTTGAGGACTAAGGCTGTACATGGGTGGCACCACCTGCACAAGGATTTTAAATGGAAACTATCCCTTACACTGTAAGTAAGAAGCATAGGTTTGTGTAGCTCCAAGTATTTTCGTTTCACAGAAATTGTAGAAATGATTCATGAGAAATACTTGTATTTATATCTAATCAAACCTACATCACATTGGTCCTACTGTGTATTACCTATATTTGTAAAAAAAAATTCTTTAGTGTTTAAATGTATAAAATAGAGAAATGCAATGCCAACAGATGTATTTTCCCCATTAACAATAAGCAAATCATACTGGTTTACTAACTTGCAACTGGTTATCTTATATTTGGACTTATCTCTACAAATAAAATGTCTTAGATGAAACTGAAACAACTACAGTCCTTGTTATCCAATTTCTGACACATACAATATGGTTAAATTTGCAGGTATAAACTACTAATTAGAACACTTGATGGTTTGTGTCCCATTAACAAAAAAGTATCACTAATTTTACTTCCTGAATTATTTTTCAACTCAAGTTATTATAAATAGAATATTTAGTGCTTCACTCATTAAATGGCTTTTTCCAAACCTTGATTAAATGTTGACATCATTGGATAATAACATGTCAAAATTAGAATTATGCATATATAAAACTATAGATTGAGTAGCTTGGACTCCGAAGCAAATAAAATTTAGGAAAAGACAGTTGTATTGTAACAGGTAGGGGACACAACTGTCTGGACTTACTCAGTGCACAAAAATCTGTGCTACAGTATATTTTGCCTTAAAAAACAAATGAGTCAATATTATGTTTTAATGATAAAACTCATTACATAGATTTGTTAAAGGTTTAGTTGTAATGCCTTTCTGGGAAAATGCATAGCAGGTTTTAAAGCTCTTCCTCACAGGTTAGTGTACAGCTTTGATTTATTTGTCTTTAGCATTAGAATGCATCAAAATACAGTGCTCGTGTATTGCATTAGAAATATCAGCACCACAATAAATAGCAATCCCATTGGTGATCTATCTTGCAGCTACCACTCCATTCAGGAATGAGGTCAGTCACTTCTGAGGAAACGCAAACACATCACAAGTCAAAACATTAAAAAAGCTTGAGATTCTAGATTTGTGTAATAAAAACATGAAGAACATTGTTTTATTTATCAACACAAAATGTTTTCTTCTTGCTGTTTATTTATTTATTTATTTATTTTTGGTAATACCATTAGTAATCCACTACAATATTGGATTACTGGCTGAATCTACAGACGGTGATGATGGTAATGCTATGTTTTGGTCATCATCACAAATGTTGAGTAGAATATATTTAACGGAAGAGGTGTTGATTACAGCTTCTGATCTCTCTATAAACCATGTCACCGCCCATCCCTGACCTTTATTCGGCAGCTGGCGTGCTGTGGCCCCTTTATCTTGTCGACCTGCGGAATGTCGGGTTTTTTGGCCCCCAGCCGACAGGAGGGTGTTTATCACCATCAGCGCAGAGAGGAGGGGGATGAAGGGCTGCTGAACTGCGACAGCAGCTCAGCAGTGCGTTGAGCATGTGAGTCATCGTTGGAGAAGTTAACTCTTAAAATGCCTCGGTGAAAGCCAGAGACTGAAATGAAACTAAAATAAATGTCATCATAACAGTGAAACTATGCAAAACACATTACAATAACAAATAACACAAAACCCCAAGGGTGTGATAAGGGAAGCATTCAATGTGGAATAACAGCATTGTTTCCCAATATAGTGCATCAAGAAAACAGCATATCATTAAATAAGATTAAATGTCAAAGTAAAATTAAGATTAGAGTAAATATTTAATGACCTTAACGTCTATTTTTAATGAGTTACAGATTAATCCGTATGATTATAGTTTTTAAATACCGCGAAGTCCGAATATTCACACAAATATTATCCTTTTTTTAAACGCGACAAAGCAATGATCCTCCTGGTCATGAAAGATATTTCTAATGAGCTGTAGCAACTATAGAAAAGTGCAGAGCTGCATACAGGACACAAGCTCTATTTTTAATACAGCAGACTCGTTAGTATGCCATATCATAAACCTGAATCATTTATAAAGACTTTTTAGGAGCAGCTTTTACGTGTGTTGTTTGATGACGTGCTGGTCAGGTGGTGCCTCATATAACAGGGGGAGCTGTCCAAGTGCTGAAACAGAAGCGAATCAGCACCGTTCCCGAGGAGATGCCATACACCCTCGCTGCTGTCTGAGCTTTATTACCAAAGGTAACAAAACATTGCTTACGTGTTTTAACCATCATTATTTTTATTTATATATTCTTTCCGTATGCGTGACGCTCGGTAGCTTTGTTTTGCACGTTTTCAAGTCAGGCCAGTCAATTTATTTACTTGAATTTAGAATAAGTGTTTAAAGCATGTTTTTGCTCAGGGACATAGACTTTTAAAAACGGTACGTTCTCGATAAGGTTTTATATGGTACTAACAGGTGTAAACGTAATGCTGAGGTTGCCCGTAACAACGCAGGGAGTGACTCATCCAGTGATGCACTCAGCATCACATTCAATTTGAGGAGAGTACCTCCCTATGAATACAAACGCTTGATCAAAACACATTGGGTTGACGATTGTTTTTCATAGTACGCTGTTTTTTGCTTTATGTTATTTTTGTAAAACACTGCATCCTTGACAAGCTAATTTCTAAACTTGTTTTGATCTCGCTTCACAGGTAACAAATTAGCCTATAATGCTGCATTTCCACCACAAGTTGCCCACGAGGGGAGCCGTGGTCCTGCTCGCCTTCCTTCTCCACGGATGCGCCGTGCAGGCGGCGTCTCTCCCCCGCCACTACAGGCTCCGGGGCGGTGAGAGCGAGGGCCAGCCGGTTGCCTTTGCACCGAGCTCCGATATGATCAAAGCCCTGGAGTACATCGAAAACCTGAAACAGAGAAACGGGGGGCGACCTGAGCCCGTGGATTACGATGAAGTAGAAAAATTCAAGATTCTGCTTCAGCTCGCATCGCAACAGGATGAGGTTCCCGGGGACCGGCAGTCTAACCCCGGCATCCAGGGCCCAGACATAACCGCGGGACAGCTGATGAAGGCGATGCTGAAGACTCTTCAGGACCAAGCCGGAAAAGATCCTCGGAGCGACCGCCGCGCGCACAGACACCGCACCAAAGACACTGACGCGCCAGAGAGCGCACCAGCAGACTATGGTAATTTCCCCAGACCCCACAAGAAGTATCCGCTGATGTTTGAAGATGAGGAAAACACGGACGCGGCCAAGCGCGCAACAGAAGACCTGGACGAGCAGTACACCCCCCAGAGCCTGGCCAACCTGAGATCTATCTTCGATGAGCTGGGGAGGATGGTGGCAGTCCCCGGGCAGAAAAGAGGTGTGTTCGGGGATGACGATGATGAAGGAGATGATGGGTTTAGCCAGGATGTAGCTGGAGGAGAGGAGTGGGTCCCCATGGAAGAGAGGGAGGAGACCGAGGAGATGGTGAATAGGAGCCACGAAGAGATGGACAGATCCCTCAATGATAAGGAAGAATCAGATCAAGAGGAGATGCAGCGCCGAGCCAAACAAAACCAGGAGGACGCTGATGATGACACTAAACTCGTAGATTACTACCTGTTGAAGGTCCTGGAGATGAGCGATCAGACGCAGAAGAGGGATCAGACCGGCGATCAGAGGAAGAGGCTCATCCGCCCCTCCATCTTGGATCCCCGGACAGTGAAGGAGCTGCTGGAGCTCTCCCTCAAGCTCCACGTTCCTCCACAGGACCTGATTGACATGCTGCTCACAGAGGAGCTCAGGAAGCTCCACCGTGACCCGCAAACCTTAAACCGCTACACGGCCGGACAGACCCCCAAGATCAGGTACTTCAGCCGCAGGCTGCCGCTGAAGAGCAAGCCCGCCCCCGATGACATGGACAGAGAGGACTTTCTGGACATCATCGGGGTGGAGACCATCAGCAACGAGTACCCTGTTGTGCAGAGACCCATGAAGACCCCATCATCCGCAGACAGAGTCTCGGCGGTGGTAAGTCCTGCTGCGGTTCCGGTTAAAATCCCGCCCCCCTCCGGACGCAGAGAGAACCTGTTCCTGTCGGAGCTCAACAAGATGCCGCTGAAGCGCCAGGCCGACGCCACCGATGAAGACGATGACGACGGCGACGTAGAAGACGAGGTAACAACCTACCTTGCGGCAAAAATCCTCACAGAATACCCAAACACCATCACCAAGCGGGACACCCAGGCGCAGCTGCAGGGACAGTTTCCCTACGAGTTGTACGAGCGAGCCATGAAGGACTATATGGAGCAAGCGGAGACCGAGGCAAGGCCAGTGGCCAAGCGGGAAACAGAGGAGCAAACGGAGAAGGAGAACCCCGCAGAGGTGCGTGGAAAGGATGAGGTCACGGCCAAAACCTCCGCTCCAGAAACCGAAAACGAAAAGGAGGAGGAACAGCGCCGAGAGAAAAAAGCTGCCGGGATGTAACCCGACCCTCCCTCTTCAATTATTATGATTATGTAGTATTTTTACCGTCTCAGAAATAACGTTTGGTGGACGTGATCTAGTTTACACATTTTTATTATATGAACTTTAGCTGGTATTAATAATCACTCTAATAAAAATTACATATAGTAACTTTAGAAGTAAAATATAATTTTATTAATGACTGTCCCTACTTGCTGCAAGACATCCTAGAAATATTCTAATGAAACCTTAAACCTAAAGGTGCATCCAGTGAGGTAAACATCTCCTCAGGTAGATGTGAGCTCTCAGTAAGCCTAAAGAACAACTAGAATCAAATCCGATGAATTAAACTTGTGTGCTGTTACGTTTGTTTACATTTAATGGTGTTTGCAACAGCCCTCTACTTTAACCAACAGAGTAAAGGTAAAAAAAAGAGGCTTATTTTCATCTATGTAGAACTATTTAACATGTGAACATATGTGTAAATTATTAGCTATAAATCTGAATGGGCCTTGAAAAAGTCTTGGTTTACTGGAGAGTAATTATTGTCAGGGCTGAGGGCACGTTTTGTGACTCTTGACATATTCAGGGTTAGATTTCATGTTATGGAGTAATTCTAAGTCTAAATATCAGACCGTCGCCTGCCTTCTAACCCTTTCATACAGCAAAGCTCTGTGTTGTTGGCCTAACAGTGGTTGTGCTACATATGCTCATTTTTAAACCATTTTGTACATGTTCAACAAGGTGTGATCGATCACAGACGAATAAAGCATCAGATGTATTATTTTTCTTCTTGATGAGTTGTGTTGCCTTATTGATAAATGGACAAATAACAAACAGCCCAAAGGGTTTTGAGAAATCCCATGAGAAAGCAACTTTTTTGTATCAAAATATACATTTTATTAATAAAATGTGCACTGTAAAAACTCACAAAAACAGCTGTTCAACATACCAGCCAATCATTTTAAACATCGTAAGGATTATAGATTAAAAATAGTAAGAAATATCTAATAACTAGGTATTTTGCTTGTGAGAGAAAAAAACAATAGTGTAATTTTAAACATATTAGTAGCATGGTTTTAATAACGGTTTCTTTAGAGGGTAAATGTCTTGCAAGATGTAGAACACGTCAGTTTAATATAAATGAAAAACAATTGATTCTAAAAAAGGAAAAAAATAGAAGCAAACCCTATTATCCTCGAATGAAATATCAGTTAATTTTAATATAAATAACAGAAACACTCCTGACCATTAAAAAGTAAAATTTAAAAGAAGAAAAATTAAAGCAAAGTAATTTCTAGAAACTTCATGACCCATTTACAGTACATCCAGTCTGTGGAGTCCTCCACCATGTTAATCTCTTCCTTCTCCTCGAGTTAAAAAGCAGGTTTGCTCATGTATTCCTCCATAGTCTAAAAAAGAAGAAAAACAAAGAAGACAAGAGAATATCAGCTTTTTAAAAAAAAATAAACCTACGAAATAATACATTTAATCTTTTAATATTCACAGGCACACACCCACACATCACCTGCATCATAGTGCCAACACACAGCAGGTTAACCAGCACAAGCAGAGCATCTAACCTGTCTGTCCATATTCAAGGTCATCCAAACAGCTCCACCTCATACCACTCACTGTGGTCATCCTGAAGCGATAATAGTCAAAATGAACATAGGGAGGCTCGACTGAACATAATCCAACTCTAGATTAGAAGTGTTAGTCATCCCTACTCAAAAGCACAGGAGAACACACCCAGTTAGGCTATAACCGTATCACACAGAGCCATCAGTGCAGAGGAAGGGGCGGGAGCGGGAAGCATCAGGCAAACACTAAAGTTCACTCCGCATTCCAGCAGAATCTGCCCTTCGCTCGCAATGGCACAGGAAGAGGCAGATATGCCCGCTGGAAAGGAGGGGTAAGACAAACAGCAGCACAAGCAGAAATCCATAAAACAGGAGGAACCTCTAACATCCACAAATCTGAAAGCTATGAGGCAGGCAAAGACACATTGGGGACTGAGCTGCACCACTATTAATTAAACTCACTACTGGAAACTAACTGCACTACATTCACTCAACTTATACTCTCATGTAGCAGAGGAAGTGTTGCTGCTGAGAGAAATCGTCAATCACCCAAATTTGTATTTTTGGATACCCCACAACCACAACTTGAAAAGATAAAAAGCACACAGTCAAACACACACCCACACAACAACATTGGATGACTGTCTAAAATTTGTCTCCATTGCCTTAAAAACACTGAGGCATGCAACAGATGTTACATTCTCACACAGTTTTAAAAACAGCAAAAAAAATGTTTTGGTATGTGTGTGTATGGGTTGTCACCCATCTTACCTCTTGTAACATGTCTGAGGATTCAATGGCGCGGTTCACAATCTGTTTAGAGGTTTCCTGTATCTCTCCCCCCATTAAAAACTCATCCAGGATAAAATAGGCTTTCTCAAAGTTAAAGATAATGTCCAACTCGCACACCTAAAAGAGCAAATGATGCTGGTTATTGTGGTTATCAAACCAGAAAGCCTAACACATAGATATGAGGATTATGATAACTGTTGTATAATGTCAACTAATACAGTGTCGGGCACATTATTTTTCACATCCACTATCCTGAAACTTCTAGATACTCCCCTACTCTTAACAAAACTCATAAAACATATGATAGAATGTCTCTTCAGCATGAAATGGAATTCTACTGGAGCCTGACAATGACCACTTACTTCAATTAAAATGTGAGGAGAAAGGGATACATCTAAAAGCAGTCTTTAACTTCAGTCAAAAAGGGTATTGTCCTACTAACCTGGCATAGGTCCAATTGATAGGTGTAGTTAAATTTGAATTCTACAAAGTATCCATCTGGAAAGCCTCCAGTAAAAAGCATTTGCAAAATAAAGGGACATTCAGTGCAATTCTTTGAGCTGATTCAGTAAATAAATCAAACTCTTATCAAATCTGGTCAGGAGTGCACAAACATCTTTCCCACCCACAAAGATCAAAAATCCCATCCTTTTGTTCTTGTTTTTCAAATAGAAGTAGAAAGTATTCCAGCTAAAACCGGTGCAGCCATCTTTGTTTTGCTTCACCCTTCTGACTCTGGTTGACGTGTTTATGTCATGCACGTCACCACATTTCATCGATCCAAAACATTTCTGTATCGAGGCCAATGCATCTGATGGCTTCTGGCAAGATCCATTTCCAAGAGCTTGTCAATTCACATATCTTGCAAGAATTCATCTTGCTAGCAAATGTCCAACAGCTTTAAGATGAATCCATAACTTGGTTTCAGGCCTCTTCCAAATTTGATACCAGGCTTAAGAGGCGATTAAATCATTTAGTATAGCTGTTTTGGAACAGGAAGGTAGCTCTCTATGGCAGGAGTGGTCCTGGATGCCAGCAAAAAAACATTTTCTATCCCACCATAACAAACTTAAACATGGAGTTTCTTAACTTAGAACCGCAGAGGCTAAAGACAGAGATAAAGATGTTCCCCTCCTAGGAGTTCAGATCTCGGTGACAGAAAACATATAAGTGGAAAATAACTGTATACAATCTGCTAAGCACAGTGGAGCAACATGCGCTCCTAAATACAGTCACATTTTCACAATTGCAAAACAGGATCAAACAAAAACATAGAGTTGACTTAACACAGAAATAGTCAACAAGAAAAAAAAAAATCAACTCTTCCCTGGCCATCCAAATCCCCCAGTCTATATCCTCTAAAATACCATGGGGATGTTTGCTGGCATAAGAGAGGACAAATAACTCTGGGCAGTAGGCAGAGATTCCGCAAAGAGGACTAATCATACTTATATAAGGCTTAAAGACTGTGTTTTTTATGTGATAGTATGCAAGACAGGAGCCCCTCAGGAAATAGTTCTCACCTCTTTCCTTTTCACCCTCTACATCTCAAACTTCAGACACAAATCAAACAACTAATGTCTAAAGGTTCTCTGATGATACAGCCATTGTATACTATATATCAGAGGAAAATGACTTGGATCACATGGAAATCATTGCTGTCTTTGTCATCTGTGTTTAGTTACCAATTATACATTAAAACCATCAAGACAAATGAAATGGTAACACACATCAACATCACCAGTGAACATCCAAGATTTGAACACTGAGACCGTGGAGGAGTAAAAACCTGGACCGTTCCATTTTAAACCAAGACCCTGCATAAGAAGGCTCACAGTTACCATAGTCCACTGAGGAGACTGAGGTCCTTCAGAGTTAGCAATGCACTGTGAAAACCTATCAAACAGTGGTGGCATGTTCAGTTTTTAGGCTGATATAACACCAAGCTGAACAGGTTGCTTAGTTAAGGTAACTCCACACTGGACCAGCCTCTGGACCTAAGGTGGGTGAGAATAGGATGCATGAAGCACAGCCGACATTCATTATAGACAACAT
This sequence comes from Jordanella pulchra, assembly GCA_034780135.1. Taxonomy (NCBI): domain Eukaryota; kingdom Metazoa; phylum Chordata; class Actinopteri; order Cyprinodontiformes; family Cyprinodontidae; genus Jordanella; species Jordanella pulchra. The sequence goes on along the minus strand of JAUZNJ010117717.1, from coordinate 1,167 downwards.
CTTTCATCTCCTTCATGACACTAAGGGAGCGCTAAGCAGCTCCTTTTGCAACAGGCTGTGGCATCCACAGAGCAGGACTGTTCCCAAAGGTCCTTCATCCCCTCCGTCATTAGACTCTTTAATAAATGCAATAAAACAACTTCTATCAGGTCACCAAAATAAAAATTTAAATGTGCAATACTTTTCACTGAATGTATATTAATGATTGTACTCCCATAGAATAGCAGGATTCCTTCCAAAGATTTACTTTAGCATCAATATATAGTGGTAAAAACATTATGTTTCATTTTTTTATTAATCTCTTATATTCCAAAGTCTATGAAAATGGCCCCTTCTTTGGGATGAGTACAGGTCTATTAGTATTGTCCTCTCTGCAGGCTCCAACCTTGTGAAATATTCTACTGGTAAAAGCGGTTGAACAAAGTAAGGGATGATTTCAACTGTGGCTGGCACTGTATATGCTACTTAATGGAAACTTTTTAATAAAAGTAGAGTGAAATACATTGCCAAAGTATTTGTCCAGCAGCTCTACATAGCGATGAATTATCTCCAGGGCCAACAGCTCATTCTCTCCGTCATCTACGCCCAAACAGAAATACAAGCTTGCATACCTAACAAGAAGAAAACAAAGAACACGTCTTGGTGGTGATGCAAATATTACACAATATATATTAACTATCAAAGGGAAATGTTGAAATGATCCGCTCACTAAAACCTATTAATCAATTTAAGCTGCTTCAGGAGACATGTATAAGAATGACTCGCCTCTTGTAAACAATCTTCAGGTCTTTCCACTGAAGGAAGTTGCATGTACGCGGTGGCCTTGCCAGGACCATGGTTGTCATCTCCCTTATAATCTTCTTCTTCTCACGTTCTGACATAGCTGTGAACCATTTCTGTAGACGCAGACGCCCTTGGCGACTGAACAGCAGCAGGTAGCGCATCTATAAACACAAAGCAGATCAGCAGAAAAAATGCGTTAAGTCTGAATTACCAAAAGTGAAGCAAACAATACATCAAACCTAATGTCTGTTACTTATTTACTCACTATAAACAGCAGTGACTGCTTTTGATACATGTGATTTAGAAAAAATGTTTGAACTTGCATGATATAACCTGCAGTAGGTACTGACTGATACAGATTTTTCTATGTCAGATGCTGATACT
>JAUZNJ010117706.1:0-19426 GCA_034780135.1 Jordanella pulchra | reverse complement strand
AAAAAAAATGTATATACACTCACTGGCCACTTTATAAGGTACACCTGTCAAACTGCTCGGTAAGGGAAATTTATAATCAGCCAATCACATGTCAACACCTCAATGCACTTAGGCGGCTGGTCATGGTGAAAGCAATTCAAACCAAGCATTAGAAAGGAAGGTGATTTAAGTGACTTTTAACATGGCTTGGTTGTTGGTGCAAGAAGGACTGGTTGGAGTATTTTAGAAAATGCTGATCTACTGGGATTTCAAGCCAACCATTTCCAATGGTTGGGTCAGAATTTGGCATCACAACGTGAAAGGATGGATCCATCCTGCCTTGTATCAATGGTTCAGGCTGCTGGTGGTGTAATGGTCTCAGGAATATTTTCCTGCCAAACTTTGGGCCTTTAGTACCAAATGAGCATCATGTCTGCGCCACAGCCTACCTGACTATTGTTGCTGACCATGTCCATTACTTCATGACCACAGTGTCTTCTGAGCACTGCTTCCACCAAGATAACGCAAACGTTGTAGTTATCTGGACTCCACAGTCACCAGAGATCTCCCAAAGATCTCAAAGCAGAGAGATATTAGGACCGTTGGAAGGAAAAATATGTGAACTTTAAGTGTTATAGAGACATTTACAGAAATGTAAAGAAAAGTACATATAATTCAGCCATTTAGTTCCACACTGCATAAAAGTTGGTGATATAAATGCGTCATTTGTAGTTTGCCATCTGGCAAAAAAAATAAATAAATAAATAAAAGAAGAAGAAAGCAGCAGTGCATGACATGTGGAAACAGGAGGAGCAGAAAGGGAGAGAATAAGGCTGTAGAGTGAAAATGCAGCTATTTTACTTTGAGACAACCATGTCAGTTAAAAATTAATTTTCATGTTCCAACTTTGCAATCTAGGGTGGGTTAGCAGCAGTTTTGCACATGAGCACTCAATTTGCAATCTGAGTTCCAAGTAGAAACATTCTCTCTTCTGCAGCACTGGCAGCCTGCTCTGCATGTTGACAGTGAGAGAGGGAGGCAGGCTTAAGATCCACTCAATCGAGAGGACAGAATTTGGTGATTTTATGTCGCCCAAGTCTCCATTAACACACGAGGAAAAAAATTAGATTTCACACTTGGAACTTTTTTGAAATAAAGGCGCTAGAGGCGTCTGAAGAGTCGCAACATGTTGCAACAAAAGCGCTAAGTTGGAAACACTGTGTGAAGAACTGAAGTTGAACTACAGTAATCGATCTGGGAGAGCTCCAGTAGGAACAGGGAGGGACTTTCAAGGTAATTCTTCAAGCAGATTGGGTACCTGCCTCCATTGTAGAGTTTTTAGCCAATCACAGCTGCAGTAGCAGCGTGATTTGTTCCACAGCTAGTTAGGTTAGCTGATAAATCAAACTCTTAACAGATCCTGTCAGGGGGAGCGTGCAACATTCGTTCCCATCCACACTGGCAAAAACTGTCCTTTTCATGTTTTTTTCTGCAGCCATGTTTGTTTCGCTTTAGCTTTCCGCCTCTGGTTGACGTGTTGATGTCATACATGTCCCTGCATTTCATTGGTCCAAAACATTTCTGTATTGAGGACAAACGTATCTGCAGGCTCCTGGCAGGATGTGTTTTCAGGAGTTTGTGAATTCACAAATCTCACGACATTTCATTTTGCTTGCAAGGTAACGTTATTTGAACAGGTAAGTTAAATGATCTGCTAGTTGAATCAGGATTTTCACCCCTGAAATAAAATTATTATGTATGCTGCAGTTAAAATGAGATAGAGGTTTTATTTGTTATTTTCAGAACAAAAATCTAGTTCGACTGGCAGATCATTTTACTTCCCAACCAACTCCAGCCTAAATAGACACATCTCAAAAAACTGTACTTCCTTTTAGTTCACTGCTTGCAGTGCAGGCTGACTGTAGCCTTTCTGTTAGATGAGCCTGACTGCTGTTTATTTACAGAGGTTTTTATTTTCTCACTGTAGAAACAGAGATATGGATGTAAGCGATTCTGCTTCTATTATTGATCTTTCTCTTTGGTAACATGTTCAACAATCGTGCAGGAAAGGGAAATACATTTTCTAACACCATGAATCTTTGGTATGGTAGGAATGTGCTCAGGCTGTACTGCTGTACTCCAGGTTACAGTAGCTGCGTCGTGGTTCCTGCTCACACAGCCGGCCTATAATTACCAGTACTTGTCAGTGTCGTCCGACTGGGCTCTGCCTGGAACAGTTCGGGTCGGGTAATGAGACAGCCCTCTCAGAGAGATTCATCAACCAATATTTTCAGGTCATTGCAGATTTTTTCAGTATTTATCCTTTTGGCTCTCTTTCTATTTTCATAAAAGAAGAAGAAAAAAAACCAAAGAACATATGAAGTGATAATCAGTGTGCTGTAATCCATTTGTTCTTTTTATTTAGGAATCAGATATGTGGTTTAGAAAGGGATCTTTCTGTTAACTCTTTCCCGCTGTTCTCTCATATGGACTCGAACGCATAATTTAGGTCAGTAAAGCATCATTAAATAGAAATAATAATAAGCCCCTGAAATGGAAATTGGCTCCAAACAGATCAATAAGACAAATGGCAAAGGTTAAAAACCAAACATGACGCAAATACTATTGTTAGTCACAGATTCAGCTGCTTTTTGACGTCTGTCATGGAGTTACTGCTGTGGTCACAGTTATGTGTCTATTTTTCTTGGAATATATTGATTTCTCAATGCTGAATGTGCCCTCCACTGCAGAGCAGTGCCAGCTTCCTTTAAAGTGTAATTCACCCTGATCTAATAACATTATCCCTAGACAGTAGTCAATGCCAGGAGAGTTTCAGGATCTGCTCCTACATTTGGTTTGTTTTATTGTGACGATGGGAATTAATTAAACAGAAAATCTCATAATATTTTTGCTGTATTGTATTTATATTAAAAAATATATGCTTCCAAAGTCTAGTGGTACAATAACTGCTGGACTCCTTAAAAATACCATCAAAATACCATGTATTTTTTTATGTAAAGTTAGTTTATTTTGTTTGGTTTTTTTTTTTCTTTTTGAGTCACAGCCTAAAGTGTTTAAGAACCCCTACAATAGATGAGTGATCCCAAACATTTTTTTTATTTTAAAAACACTGATAATGTGACTTATTTGCTAACTTCATAGCATTCGATAGATAAGGAAAGCACAGGAGCGGCTTTCACACCCAGGAAGCTGTCCAGTGTCCATCCAAGGGTGCATCACACTCACTCCTACAGGCGCTCTGATGCAGCTGTGTGTTCAGGGAGAGCTGAACAGAAGGGGATGAGGGGATGGGGACGTATTAAGAGGCTGCAAGTAGGGAGACTGGATGGACGGAGTGAGCAATTAGCGCTGGCACACACTGAGATTTAAAGTACTGAGGATGGGGGGGGTTAAGACGAGTCACATCAAGTAGGAGTAGACAAGTTTCCCTCGTTTTTTGGGACTGGCTCAGTTAATCCTTTTGTCAGCTGTAGGAGCAAATGAGCTCGCTAAATGTCATCTGGTGTTTCTATTTATCGCTGCTGCAGCAGCAGCTGACAGAACAGTTATATTTTCAATAGAAGGTGTCCAAACCAAACCACAGTAGTTGTAGGAAGTTGGAAATTGGGTTTTTTTTATAATAAGATTCATATAGAGACGCAACAACCAGAGTTTTGTGTCTAGTTTTAGCCAACACTGGTTTCTGTAAACGCATAAATGATCAACCATCACTGGTTTTCTGTTGTTTATCAATATAAAATAAGGTTTTACTGCTAATTTTAAAACTGACAAAAAGACAAAATAAATAGGTAGATGTCATCTTAGCGATATAATGTTAGCACTCTTGATTTAGTTTAACACATTTTCAGTCTGAGATTGCTCCCATCAAATCCGTCTGGGGAAAGGAGGGACTTTCAGGAGAATCTTCTTAGTTGATTGGGTGAAACGATTCTTAGAACCTGCCTACAAAGTTTGGTTTTAGCCAATCATGGTAACAAATGAAATAGCAGCAGACCCCATGAGAAACCACAACAACTTGCACTGCTTCTCTTTCAAAGAGGAAATCCTCAATCCAACTAAACAGATGTGAAATCTGAGAAGAGAAATTTGAAATTTGCTGTTTTCTTAGAAAAATTCGATATTTTCAAAAAGATCAAATTTTTCTAAGAAAACAGCAAAGTAACTTTTTTTTTTTTAAATAAGACTTGTTTTTTCAAAGTTTTATTTCTGGATGCACTTTTTTTCAAATTTTGATACAATTTTTTTTGTTTGAAATAATAAAAGAGCAAATATAAAAATAACAATTCAGTGATATAGTTACTGGTCAGCATATAAATGGTCTGCTCTACTTTATTAGTAGCACCTGGATGTCAGTTGAATTTTAGTTAGAAATAAGTGAAAATATGTCACAGAATTTTCTGTGTATTAAAAAATAAAATGTACATCAGTTTAATACAGTTTTATTTCTGCTTTTGAGCCTTTAAACAAGGATCCGTTGGTGGATTCACTCCCAGCTGAAGGTAGCTCCAAATGAGCTGCAGTATTTTCATGTCTGGGCAGTAGGGCTTGTATCCCAAGACCTGGAGGATGCTGCAGTCTATTGCAGAAAACCTTCAAATTAGACAAAAGCTTTTATTTAGAGTGAGTTAATTGGAGCCTTTATTTAGATTGAGTTAAACTTGCAGAGCAAGATGCCAAATGAAAGAGAACAGTAAGAGTAGGATGAAGGAAAGAAAGAGACGAAGGAAGCGAAGCTTGAAATGTCAGAATATGCGAAAGGGATGGGGAGGTATTGAAGCCGAATTGAAGGGAATCCTTCAGAGTCCAAGTTCAGATGAGAGAGAGAGAGAGGGGGAGAGAGAGAGAGAGAGGGAGGAGGTGGTGCAAAACAAGAGAGCGAGAGAGGATCTGAGTAGATGAAGAATGAGAGAGCTCAGGGAAGCGGAGAGGGAGGGAGACGAGGGAAGTCTCCACAGCAGCAGTGTGTCTCCGTCAGACCCGCTACAGCTGTGGATCTGATGGGGACCGTGTTTCTCCTCCAGCCTCTGGAGACTCCCTGAAACACAGACAATGAAAGATGGACGAGAAATGGCAGAAGAGAAGGCCAGGGTGACAGACTGGTAAAGGTGAGGGAAGACGGAGAGGAAGCAGAGGGACAAGAGCCGAAACTCTGCTGAAAAACTTCAGTAGCAAACCGGGTCTGAGAGGAGGAGGAGGAGGAGGAGGAGGAGGAGTGGAAGGGGTGAAGGAGAGTGGCCTTACGGGCGAAGTGACGGTGCCAGCAGTGCCAATCGTGGTGCCACCTTCGCCCTTTCCGTCTCTGGGGGAGAGCGGAGGGGGGAGGACGGCCGACGGGGTGGCAGGACGCGGGAGCGTGGATGGCGCCCGGGCTCGGGGGGGCAGCTGGGGAGGGATGGGGGACGCCCGGCGGGACGTGGCCGTGCCCGTCGGACGGAACTCTTGGGCCGATCAGATGAGTGAGATGTCGCTGAGTGGGCGAGACAGCCTCCCCCTGGAGGGGGGGAGGAACGCCAGGGTCCGAAGGGCTGTTCGCATCTCATCCCTCGTGGCTCAGGAGGTGAGTGGGAGGGAGTGAAGGAGTGGAGAGAGAATATGTGTAAGCAATCAGCGAGGTACATGTGCTCTGTAATACCAACATGTGTTTGAATTCATTGTTATCAGAGGACTCAGCTGTGGGACGTGTGACCTTTGACCTCGTTCCTGCTGGGTTGTTGTTTTGTAAACGTGATGACATCAGGATGTTTTAGGGGCATTAGATTATAGATGTAGATCACTGATCTAGATCTCATCCAATACAGGTTGTTAATAAACAGTCAGTTCTACATTTATCTTTATTTAGTCTGCTTTTGTTTTATAACCAATTCATGGTGACTTTATTTATATATTATAAACAAAAGAAGGTTCATTATTTTACTGCTAATTTACCGATCCAAGTCACAGTTATTAGATTAAACAGAAAGCACTAGTAATAGGCATTCAGTGGAAACAGCAGAGAACTTTTACTGTGTCTAAAGATAATAACTGAATCAAGCTAGAAATCTAAGCAAATACTCAACTAAAGATTTATTGTAAATCAATGGAAAAAGTATTTTTCCATTTGATTAATTTATAAAGTCACTAAGAAGTTAATTCAGTGTCCTAATGTTACCAACGTCCACTAGAGGGCGCAGATGTTTATTTTTAAGCAGAGCCTCATGTGCAAGAGAAGTAACAGCAATGTGGATGGATACTGGAGCAAAGCCAAGGATGAATCCAGAGTCCAGTTTAAGGGAGCCAAGGATGCAGAATGAACTTTCTTATGGTTCTGTTTGTAAATATGAACTCTGGATGAACTCCTTCAGTTCTCATTAAAATAGGCCAATTTATCCACGCTGCATGGAGGCGCAGCAGAACTTCTCTGCTGGGATTGGAAGGTGAGGATGTGGTGATAAAAAGTGAAGGGCATTACGCTAAACATTTAAAAAAAAGATAGAAGAAGACATACTAGCAGTTAGTGCGGTAAATGGAGAAGGCTTTATAATTTAATAACTTCATGAAGCAAAGTTTTACTATTCCTATAAGAAAAACCAGAACCACCTGTTTAAAAGCTCTGCTAACAGCATATTGGTCTGTCACAGCAAATATTGTTGGATCTGGTAAAAATCAGAGAGCTATTTCAGTTAGCATCCACTTCATCGAAACAAAGTAACAAATACTCTGACAGTACGTTAAAGCGACATACCCTATCTCTTAATGATAGTTCTACATCTGGTAAATTGGAAACCATATGATTTTTTTCATCTTTTTTATTCAGTAGCCTATTTAGTTTCTGTTTAGCTGCATTTTATAAATACGTTTAATAACATGTAAAACAAACAGTTCTTTATTTATTCAGTTGGTGTTTTGGAAAGATCCTCTTGGAACAAGAGGAAACTGTATTTTTAAGGAAATTGGATAGAAAACCTTAAACCGTTCGAGCTAACTGTAAAGTGCCTTCGGATGTCGTGTTGTAAATTGGCTCTATTTAAGTAAACTGAGTTGAACTGAATTGAAATGGTCACTCAGTGGATTGGTAAGATCAATTAACAAAAGATGAATTCATTCTTGGTTAATTTGCTGCTCTAGATCAAGCTTCTGTATGTTTTCTTTCGGGTTCTGTTCGGTTTTTAAATTGGTCCTGCATTGATTTTACCTAGCTCCAGTTTCACAAGAACTAACATTTACAATCATACCGTGGTTTTTAAGGATATGTTGGTGAAGGTGCTGGGGAGCAAACATTGCTGCCCTTTCCAAACCTTCTGTTACCACCCAAAAAGGACAGAGTTTTCTGTTTTTTTGTTTTTTGTTTTACTTTTTGTCCATTGTTTTCCTTATAAAATTCAAATATATATATATATAACCAAATGTAGTTACTGTGTTTATTTTTGTAACAATCACAAAACTACTTTCTGTAACTGGTGCTTTGAAGAAAACTGTCTTTTTTATTATTACCTATATCACTATTACAAAAGTAACACATAAGAATAATGAGGAAAACATTTTCTCCCAGTTTAATACCAAACCCCACCTTCCACCCTGACAGGCATCATGTGAAAACTGAAATTGTGTCACTCATCACTTTTATAACAGCAAATGGGTTTTTAAAGGGACAGTATGTGAGATTTACCTCCCTCTAGTGGTGAAATAAATGAATTACAAATGACAGACAGGCGTTTTCCCATTAGGTGTGTCACACCTACGGTAGCTCTGCAGGGACATTCTCCTCGATCTGAATGAAGGGGACAAATCTATTGCTGTCACATTTGAGAAATCAGCTAAAATAAACAATAAAACATTAAAACTGTATCTAGAAACAGGACTGCAAGGCTAACATTCACAACAAATTAAACTAGCTGTCTCTTCCAGGGGACAGACTAGTTGCTGGCCTACACTAACATGGAAACATAACAGCACAATCAAGTTCACTGTTATATTGAATTAAGTCATTTTTCCAGCAGAAAGCCTATAACCTCCATATCTGTTTTAAAGCTCCTCTACTTCCTAGCTTTACTCCAGCTTGGTGAAAGCTGCACCGATGTCGACTCTTGTTTTCCCCACGGTTTCTTTTTTTGTTTGTTTGTTTGTTTTTTGTTTGTTTGTTTTTCTCTTCTCTCACTGGACAAAGATTACAGATGGTCCTCCATTGCAACACCAACAACACATTTCCAAATACAGGTAAAACTCTTTGCTACTCTGATCAAAAATGGCAACACAACACAGCATCTCCCACTGGGAGACCCACCATCTATGCATTTATAAACCAATAATTCTAAGCTATAAGATGTAATGTTATTAGACTTTCATAGATGTGTTATATGTCATATGTGTTATTTGATTGTAAAGGGACAACTTTGTTAACCTCTGCCCCTTTAAAAGTTTACTTTATAAGCTGTGGATAATAACTTAATAGCAGCAGAACAATAGAAACTCCTACTAACCTGTTCATTCTGTTTTTACTAAAGTCTTTGTATTAACATCATAATCCTAAATATTTTTAAAGCTTCATCAAGTTTTTCTTTTTATTTAACAGCAGACGTGATCGTTTCTCTCTCTCTGTTTTAGATACATAAAAGCAGATAAATCCTAAAATTTCTCCTAATGAAAAGATAATAATTCTGATGATAATAATTAGAATTTCTGTCCTCGTGCATTTTATCAAACTGCGTCTTTAAATCGATTCTATAGACGTTCTGTTTTTAAATGCTTGACTGTACTCCGTGATATTAGACTGTGTGTTTGGCACCATGGCCACTGTCATCTGCAGGGAAGGAGGACACATCTGTAAGAACGCATGTGTGAACATTGGCTCCAAAAGTTCACTGAACCCAGCTCTGATCCCTTTCTTGCCACTTCTTATATTCTCTTTTCCTTGCTCTCAGCTGTAGACCCGGTACAGGGTAATGCTAGAAGAGCCTGTTCTATATGTGTGCATTGTGCTAAATTCTTCTCCATCTGATACACAACCATCTACATCCTGAATGTCACTTCACTGAGCTGCTTTCATGCAGGGAAATCTAATTTCTCCTGACAGATAAACAAGTTGTTATTATTTGGACGTTGTCGTTACACGAGCTCGTGTCCGTGCCACTAACAGAGAGTGTGCGCTAAGGCAAGCTGGGGTTCATCAATACAAATGACTTTGTTTACATAAGGCGCTGGCGAAGAACATTAGCCCCCCCTGACAGCGTGCTCCTGGTCGATACGTGTCGATTGGCTGCGTTTGAATGTAGGCGCTGGTACATGGCTTATGACTCCGGTTTGCTGCGGCTTCATTTTCATATCATTTGATTTTATGCCCTATAATGTTTATTCAGCGAGGGGGGGAAACAAGCTGCATAAATTTATTGACCCAGTTACAAGCAAATGACTTTTTATTTCCCAAGCTTATCTGTTTCATATTCATAGGAGAAACTGTATATTAAAGGAGAAATGACCTGGTATTTTACATATATAGTCCTTCAAAAATTGACCTTAAAGTTGTATTTAATCATTTTTAGGAGAAAAAAAAATAGACTTAATTCAGAATATCTGTTTTATTTTCTTGTGAGGGTAAGAATGGGAATGTGGTGTGTGTGTGCTTTCATATGGAAGGAGTGTTAGCAACATTAGCAGTTAGCCATGGTCTGTTTACCATTGTTTTGTCACAATAAGTAAAAAGTAACTCAAACAGCAACATTTACTGACTGCAAATGAGTCCCAGATGGTTCAATCATGGTGTTAGCAAGGCGGGCTAATGTTAGCCTTCTGCCACAAATGGCGCCCCTTTTACACAGTTTTTAACATAAAATCTGGGTGAGATTTCTGGGTGATGACAGCAATAATAAAATGTGGCTCATAGATAACAGCCCTTGTATTACATATAAATGTCTTTATATTAATATTACCACCTATATATGAATAAAATGACATTTCAGAATTATCCAAGAGCGTATTTCAGATGTAGATACTTAAAAACTGACATTCATCCTGTATGATCTAATCACACCTGGACAATTTTAACTACATGTTGAGATCATGTTAAGATGGCTTCAGAACATTTTTCTTATGATTCATTGGAGAAGGGTCCAAAGACACATTTATCAACAGTAATTTAATGTGCTAAATGCTGTCAATCGTCAAAAAGTTACCATCACACTGGTTCCTTATTGCCATTAATGGTGATCTGTTAAAATGATGTGATTACTTAAGGTGTTTCCTTTCTAAATAGTGCAGGTGTATGGGGTTCTAATGTGATCTAATTCACACTGTAGCTTCAGGATGCGGCCCTTTTTAAATGATGCCAGTTTCTCATTAGATTGTTTTCCAATTTAGTGGTCAACAAAAAAAAAAAAAAAAAAAAAACGAGCACCCCCGAAGTGGTTATATAATTATTAGCAGAAACAAATAAGGATTTAATTCTAGTTTCAAGCATACAGTATGTTGAGACGAGTTAAGAGCTTACATAGTGTGAGGTTAATAAGGCCTGGTTACATACTACAATGTCACTTCCTCAGTAGCTCATTCTTCCACAGGCTTAATGCTCCTGTTAGCTAATTATATTTCATTGCAGTGTTATAATCTTTGTTTTTTTCTCAATTTGTTAGTAAACTTAAGCATTTTTGCTTATTTGCTATACCACAATAAGTAAACTAGAAAATAATGGACCCAAGAAAGTTAGTGTCTCCCAATCGGAGGTGTGACAAGAAAGAGGAAAAAGTGATTTAATAAAATGTAAAAACATACTTGGTTAAAAGAGGGATAATACACAAGTTGTGTAATATGTATGTGGAAGTTCAATGCAGAAGCTGCAAAGTTGAGGGAGGTGTGAGGAATACAAGTAGATGGGAAGAATGTAAAGCAATGTTTTTATCTGCGAACTTCAACAATGCAAAAACTCTTTTCAGGCTCAAAAAGGACTAAGTAAACCCTATAAGGATGAACGCTTGGCTTATATTGCTTTATTTGAAGATTAATATGTGTTCTTTGTGTAGGCATGGTCGGAGAATAAATCAATTTAAGTCACGATATACGTCATTGCTGTGGTAATAGAGGCGCTGTGATACTGTTTCTTCAGCAGTGGTGTATGTATAGTACACCCAATGTGTTGAAACCATGACTAATGCAAAGGACTTTATATTTTTGAACATTAAAAAAAAATTGTAGCTGTTCTTTTTTGGTCATTAATTGTAAGTCCTACAATGCATGATGGTTAATTTATCAACTCATATTAACTGCAATTAAAAAAACAACCAAAGAAGAAACTTTAATGTAAATGAGAGACCCATCAGAGTGTTGCTGCTTATTCTTAGCTCTTGCTTTTTGTCAACCAGTCAATACATATCAGTTTCCAGTCATTTTCTGTACCATAAACAGCTTGAGTTTGATCCACTAATGGATCTACTGATGGATGTTAACGTGCAGCAGAAATAATTCTTCATAAGTGAGACTTAATGTTTGGATTCTCTGTGGTTTAGTGTTTGTTTCGAATTCATGCCATAATGGATTAACCTGCTTTGGTGCCAAATGATAAATTTCCCCGTCCTAAGTGGCGGAGCGAGAATCTGAGTTCACCAGTGGATGTGTTGTTTTTACCCTTGTTTAAAGCCTTTTATGTGAAAACAACAGAGACCTCAGGTGTTTTACAGGGATGGACAATTTCAGGTGCAAATTATTCTCTGTGAAGTTACTGGGCTACCTTACGTTGGCTTCAACCCATCGAGAGCCTAAATAACTCCACAGAAATGTGACTATAGCTGAAAGCCCACTGTGACACGTTTTAGATGTTAAAGGGAAACAGAGATTTGATGACTGGGGATGCTTTAAAATACCAGGTGTGAAGCTATATACTGCAGACTGGATTAACTGGGAACAATGTCTTAAAGATAAACCTCTATATAGGTTTTGTTTCATTATAGAAATACAATTCAGTGAAAAATTATTTAGCTGCTTCCAGTTTTTTCTTGTTGTTTTTGTTCTGTATTTTTGGCACTTCAGTGGTTTAAACTAATGGTGTTCACTATCTATGCCTGAATTCTCCTTCTCTATTAAAGCTCTGCTGAGCCATACTGATGAGCTCATATTGGAGTAATGTTTATTAAAACAAAGATTAAGCTTAAGGTTACAGGACCCTTGTGGACTAATGTTTAAGATTTTCCTGATTGGCCTTGTTGGATGGGTTGAGCCATTCAGTAAATTAAATCATTAATTAGAAACCATGGTGTTTTGACTTACTTGTTTATATTTTATCTGACAAACCTTAAAACCAGGAAAAAGTAGTAAGGGGCTGAGTAAGTTTCTGTAGCTCTTTATGTTTTGTACCTACTGTGCAGCTTTACTCTACCTTCAGTCAATTAATGGACAGAAAAGCCTTGAAATATTCATAAACCAGCATCCTTTCATTTATACATATTGTTCCTATCAGTAAGAAATACACAACTTTCATGGTTTCGTTTCGTCCTTCCTGTTAAACAACTTTTGTTTATTTCTACCAGAAGTGAATGAACAAGGATTTAGTATTAGATGTTTAGATTGATCCTCAAATATGTTGCAACAGTAACGGGAATTGAGTCTATTCTCCTAGTACAGAGTTTGCAATCATAGGAGTCATTTGGCTAATGTCCAGCTAAATACAAGTGGTTTTGAGCTGCAAATTATATACATAAATATAATAAAACACAACTTATTACTTTAAATATATTGTAGGATATTAGTTGATGTATGATTAAAAAAACCTATAAAGTTAGAATGCTGCCAAAAGGACACACTGGGGATAAATATTCATATGGTTAGTTTCAGTTAAAAAACAATACTTTACAGTTTTCTTCCTAGTTGTGGCTAGTAACGTTAGCACAGCATCTTCAGACTAATAACTGTTCTCTTCAAGAGATGAATTCAGACTTCAAATCCTCTGTCATCAACTTGACAATTTTACAAACACAATGTGCGACATCAAAAAATACTCAACAGTAGCTGCAAACTGATTGTAAATGTAAATGTTTATGTTAAACTCGAGAGTTCATTCAGGCCTCACTTTCCTAAACAAGTAAAGCTAATGTTAGCTTAGCTCATTTAAAGTGAGTTGCAAATTTAACATTAATCATTTTTAGAAAACATTAATCATTTTAGAAAACATGGCACGTAAATCTAACTTTCATTTTCACATGGTAATCCAACGTTGGGATACAGCATTGTTTCAACGTTACATCAACGTCAAACAGTACTGTCTCAAGAGACAGGATTTCCTGAAAATTAGCCAATCACAGTTGGTTTACTTTATTGGGTTGGTTCCTCCCTCTAAGTCACTTTAGTATTTCGTAAACCTTTGTCCTTTTGACAGAATTCTGACTCCATAGACCCACATTATTTCTAAGCTAGTGACAAGAGACATGAATCTAAAAATATATTTCTGGTTCTTTTAACACCATTCTGTTGTTGAAATGTAATTTAAATATTCTTAAGAAAAGCCGGGAGTGTGGGGTATTGTATTTTTATACCGTAATGTATTTTTATACCGTATTCCAAAAGTTCATTAAAGTGTTTTCTTAATCTGTTAAGTTTCAGTTCCCCAAAGCTCATGGTTTGTAAAACGCTGTTATTTGTTCTAATATTTGTTGGTAAACAGAGTTTGTTTTCTTTCTGCTGGTTGCTCGGTCCTCTCGTATGCCTTGCTGGTCTCCATGAATCTCTGATGGGAGGTTTAGAGAAGAAAAGAATTGAAGCCTAAGCAAACTTCATCCATCACTATTACCAGCGGCGTCCTTGAACATAGCAATCAGTAGATGTGGACAAATAAATCAAAATTTTGCTTCAGCTTTGAAACCTATTCGCTCACCAGCCACACACACACATGCAGGGCACCGATTTCTCAAATGCTTCAGTTGGTAAATGATGAGGTGCTGGTGCTGGCGCTTCTTGTTGTCAGTCTCTGGCCCCTGGAAGCTGGACTGGCTGTGTACTGAAAGGCTGTCAGAGGCACTGCTCGGTTTAAATGCCAAGCTGTTTGCTGTGAGTAAAGGTGTATTTCTCGGTTCAAGGGCAAGATTACAGACGATGACTTTTACTGCCTTTAAAAGTAGATCCACAAAGTGAAGAAAAAGTCCCCAGGTATAATTAAAACTCTTTAACAAACTGGCTTACATCAGTCTTTTGAAGCCTCAGATGTTGTTCATATCCATCCTATATTTCTCTCAGGTTTTTATTGAGTCACTAAAAGCACAGTGTAAATGAGCTATAATCCATTTAGCCTCTGTGACTGAAATGAATACAACTCAGTAGTGTTTAATTTAAACTGTTGTGTCGACACCATGTGACTTCCGACGCGTCAGTAATTTACGCAACAGCTTTTCTCTGCAGCATCAACTCACCGAACGTTTCGTCCGTTCTCAGGGCATTTCTAATCCATCTGGACTGCTGTCTCCTCTATATGCATGCTTTTGGCTGAACATTATCATCAACTCATGTTTTTTCAGAGCTTAGAAGGATGAATTTGACATGAGGGAGTTAAGCTCATCCCAAGGTTGTTTAACTCAGCTCCATTCAAGGGAAAGCTGCAGATTTACCCCTTTGATTTTCAGGAGCAAACTTCACAACTACAGCATATTCCTTCAGTGATGGAGTCCAGTCTCTGTTTTTGCCCCGTATTTCCAATTTCACCCTAAAATTGTCTTTGTTTGTACCAAAGTGAGGAACTTTTGTTAGTCCTTAGCTGTTTTTTTCTTGCATTTGTTTTTTTTTTTTTGCCAACGGTTAGTTCAATAATAGGAGAGGGTTATAGCTGCAGGCTCAGCCAGCAGCAAACATGCCCCTGTGGCGGTCCAACAGTGTTGGCGTGTTGTTTACGTAAACAATTAGTAGTTTGTTAATTTGCCCTAACCTACACAGGAGTAGAAACACCCACACACAGTAGGAATGCCCACACACCGCCGCAGTAATATGTTACTGATTAATAGAGACCAATGGTTTTTCTTGCATCAGCCAATATGTCTGTGCATTTGCTGATTCATTACTGCATTTAGCAGCCATGTCTTGATATCCGTAAAGCGCACAAATAGCCGCTACTGGATTTGCTGATTTGCCCAAGGAGGCTACCTACGCAAACTAATTTTGCCCAGGACCTGTTTTGTTTTCATAATTTTTGAGCATTGAAGAATTTATTTTCTTAATTAGTTGATTTATTTATTTATTTACTGGGACAATGCATATTGATATAACATACCAGAGTTAGCCAAAGTCAAGCTGCCTTTTGTTGTCCTGTTTGCCAGTGGTAAAGTGGCACTCAAGAGGGTCAGAAAGGTTGTTAAAATATTTTTAATTTACACTGTCATAATATATTGTTTAAATGTTGAAAGTTTAGATCTTTAATCATTAAAATTTCAATCTGATTTTTACAAAAAAAAAAAAAACACAATTCCCGAGAGTTTTTTCTTAGAAACCTGCAATAAATCTCAGTGTTTGAAAATCTTTTTGCAAAATGTGGTGGCTTGATAGTGAGATTAGAAAAAGTGAAAACAGTCATACATGTGGCCTAATTGAACTTCTCAGAATTTTTAGGTCATTCTTACTTTTGGACAATGAAAGTTTTACAATTATTATGAGATGTTTCTGAGAACCGATAACCAGCCAGAAGGTTTAAAAAGAGTTTGGGATGATGAACTGTAAACAGTTAGACTGGTAGCAGGCCTTAGGAAGCAGAGGATGACTGAACAGAGTGTTGGCAGGCTTTGAGCAGGCATGATGGCTAAACAGGGTGAATGTGTGCTTTGACCTCATGGATGATGTCTGAAAGGCTTGTGGCAACCTTTAAGGAGGCTAATGATGACAGGCAGGCTAGCAGTATGCTTAGAGCAGGCTATTAATGGCTGACAGGCTGGTGGTAGGCTTAGAGCTGAAACATGATGGCTAAACAGGCTGTATTCAGGCTTTGAGCCCACAGAGGGAGGCTGAAAGGCTGATGGCAAGCTTTCAGCAGGCTAATGATGGCTGACAGGCTGGTGTCAGGCTTAGAGGAGGCTGAATGAAGGTACAACACGTTCATTGAAGGCAGAGGTAGTGCAGGAAAACCTTGTCTGTATGCTTGGATTGCAGCCCTGTTGAAGAGAATGAATTCATTTAAAATTGGCTCTGTTTTTGCAGCTCTTCTATAAAGGTCAAATTGAAGCTGTGGGCAGCTAATAGTTAGTTTTTTTTGTTATTAGATTTACCCTCAGTATTACCAGAGTGACCATGTTGGCTCTGGCTGCTCCTGAATGTTGTTGGGGTGCATGGCTATGTTTAGGTAAGAGGTGCATCTGTGCCATACTTGTCATTTTGCCATCATCAGATTGTAAATTAAAATTTGAACACATTGAGGGCTGCATTTGTAATGAGACGTCTTTAAATCCCTGTTGCCATAGATCTTTCTAACACAAAGTTATCATACCCTCTTGTACACACAGTTAGTGAGTGAAATTCATGGGTGCTTCCACCCCACCACCCACATCCAGCCACTTTCTCTCCACTGCGCGTTTTCCTGTGGAAGGTGACTGGAGGCCTGTTGTGTTCCCTGTTGGCTGAGCTATTGCGCTCCGGGGACTGTGTGTGACGGAGAAGCCTGTAGACAGGCACTTTAACGCCTAAGAACCAGCAAGGACATGAGTACGGTGACCTTTGAGAGATTTCAGCCAACCAGGGCAAGCTCTCAGTCTGGACTGTGATTTTAAATGTTTTCTACAGTTTCACAGGAAAAAAGAGCATCTGACGGGACTCCAAGGAGAATTTGAAGGCACTCCTTTAGTTGTGTACTTGCATTTACTTTGCTTGTCAGGTCTGCAGATTCCTTAACATGCTAATGCAAATCCTAATGTGAACGCTTGGCAGGCTATTATACTTTATTCTGGCACATGTTTTATTCTGTTTCATTATAGACCCGACGTGAACCAGAGCCCATTTCATTATCTATTAATATTAATCAAAAATAATAAATGGGGCATTGGCTTCTGGATTCAGGATCATCAGTTTTATGGTGCTGCTTTACAGGAAGCCTAGTTTAGTGCTGAGAAATAGGATTGCCTCTGCCCTGCTGCAGTTATAGAAATGTGTTTGAAATGAGGAGTGGTGCATGTTTGCAGAGATAATACGAATGATCATCTGTGCTGTTAATCCACAGATATCTTTTTTTTTATCATTTTATGTTCTGATATTGTCTTATTTAATTCCTTCTTCTTGAGGCTTTATGTGTTACAGCATTTACAGCCCTGTTTTTCTTCTACTGGCTGTCCAACAGTCATATTTTCGGTTCAGGTCACAGATTTTATCATTGGTAGACCGGCCGTGCATTTTCAGTTAATAGAGAAACTAATCTACATACTTTAAATAACAAAATAATAATATATTTCTTGGGAAAAGACCACCCTTGTTACCATACCGTATAATGTCCCTCCAAAAAGGTTTATTTCATTTTACAGAACTTTTCCTGCAAAAATAAAGACAATCAAGTAAAGAATGAAGTTTAAACTTCTCTACAAGCAGTAGTTAGTGCTATGTAAAATCAATCCATGAAAAAAAGGGTTTAAAATTGTGTTCGAGTTGACCAAGTTCTGGTGTTTACATCCAGCATCTAATGTCAAAATGCCCTTTATTTCTAATCAGATTTATGTAATCTCCATCCTTTTGATTTCCCAACAGACCAATCATATGCCAGGATCATTTTACATCACAGTCGTAACCTTACTATTAAGTATCGAGGAAGGGAGAATATGACGGTTCCTTTCAGGAGTGGAAGGCTCCAGAATCCCAGCATTTCTAGAATAAATCAGACAGACAAAAAATGCAATTGGTTTAAATATTTTAACTAGATTAACACTATGAGAACTTTAAAAAGCTGTGATTCATAGAAATTGTCAAGTTATAGAATAGGCGGGTCCATATATGGATTTTAAAAACAACGAGGCCTATTTTGCACATACTAACTTGGGCTGTTCTAGAAAACTTATTCCATTAAAGGAGCATTATGTTTTTTCACCTGTACAAAAAAGACCAAAAACCAATTGATCCTGTTAAAATAAGTTTATATAAAATGTCTGTCCCGATAGTGTTTAGATTGTTGTTTTTGAGCCTAAATAGAATTCCAGCACCAGGCGTAATGAGCCGACATAAACAGATATGGCTCCATCTGCTGGCAGTACCAAGGAACTACCAGAGAGCCAGGTGGGGACTACAAATTAGAGCCAGAGTGTCCTGCAATTTGGGTGTGGTCAAAGACCAACAAATTTTAATTAAATACATTTATCTAAGTTCTAGTAAATCCTTTCAAGAGCTTCCTATCAGAACATCAAGAAGGAGGAAATTCCTGTTCCTAACTAAGGCAAACAGGGACACAATTTTGAGATTAGAGCCAACAAGTAAATCAATTAATTATCTATCAACCTATTGATTTAAAATATTGTTTTTATTTTAGAGACTAAGAATGTCATTGCTATCACTAGTATCAGTATTAATAAGGGGATTTACACACAGATCCATCAACTTAGCAGCTACGTCTGAATGATTTGCTAGCGTTAGCTTCCTGGTCAGTGAATAAAAACATTTATACCATATTCCTGGTGCTGTTTTAGTCTTATCGCTCTTGAAATCCAACATTTTTCTGTATAATTTCACAGTGGATCTTGGACTTTTCTTCATCATTTCCACACTTTGTTGGGAGGTGCTAACTAGCTTAGCCACATTATTTCGTTGTTTAACCTCGGCACACAAGTGCATATGGCTCCTCCTTTGTTATTGTAGATATACACAAAAGGCATTATTTATCAATAAACTGTGGAAAAACAAAGCATAATATACAAAAATAACAAACGATGAGCCAGCAGGATGAAGTGATCTTTCAGAAAAAAATTGACCATGCACCTTTAAAGCTCAAAAGGTAAACAGTGTTAAAGAAGATATAAGTATCAACAGTTGGGAAGTATTTGGCTTCACACATTTTACCCTGAATCCTGTTCTGTTTGTTTTATATCAAATTATTTTAATGTAGCTAATTCTGTCGTCATCTCCATCTGCTGGTTGATGTTTGAAATTACATTTTCTGTTACTAGACATTCACTAACAGTAACATGGAGCATTTTACTGCCAAAAATCTAAAGTTTTAAACAGATATCAGGGTTCTTGTTGTTTCTACAACAAGCCAGAAAGAGATATGGTGTGAACCCTATAATGTGTGGTTATTAGATTTGTTTCTCCAATTAATAAACATTTTTTCATTCCACAAAGTTTCCAACAACAAAAATATATATGTTTATTATTTAAGTTATGAGAAAAATGCGTTGTAAAAGGGTAAAATGAAACAAAAAAGAGAAAAAAAAAATGTAGTTAATGTTAAAACACATTTATACTGAGCCCCTAAAGGGACATGGAGGAAAAAAAAATCTTTTGCGAGATCTCGCAAAGTAAAACAGAT
>JAUZNJ010117695.1:0-19428 GCA_034780135.1 Jordanella pulchra | reverse complement strand
CCGCGCAGCGTTATGACGTAACCGGCCTTAAAATGCGTCCTTCCAAGGACGCAGCCAGCTAAATGAGACACAGCTTGTGTGTCAAGAAGACTCGAAAACACAGGTGTATGTCATCCGAAGTGAAATGAAGAGTCGACAAGCTAGCATTTACTGTGACAAAAAGCCAGCGTCGAAACCGCTTTGAAAGTTACGCAAGATGGCAGATTGCAATGGCAAATTGTCATGGCCCTTTGAAACGAGTGACCAACCACATGTATAAACTAATATTCAATTCTTTTCTTATGAAAATGTATCAAACAATTATGTAGTGGAGGTAATAATACAACTACAGGTCTATGTAGATGCTGTCAATGATTTTAGGCTGCAAAAAAAAAAAATTATAAAAAAAAATAAATAAATGATAAATAAATAACTAAATAAATATAATATATATATATATATTATTTAGTTATTTATATATATATATTTATTTATTTATATATATTACACAAAGTCCCTTTAAAAATGTAAATATGACCGTTTAGAAATACTTTCACACCTAAGCCATAAACTGAGTGGAAACCAAAGAGGAAGACAGACTGCAGCCTGCCCAATGCAGCTAAGCTAAGATAAAATAAATTAAGAAAACCCTTTATTAGTGACACAAGTTGAGAATTTCGCTTGTGACTCCATAAAAAGTGGAAAACAGAAGATAGAGGAAATTTAGAAAACATGAATGTTATAACTGACTTTTTTTAAAGGCCTATGTCGACAGAAGTTGACTAGGGAAAACATCACTTTATATACTGGGCTTAATTCATAACTCGAATAGATATCCTATTCTTAACCCTTTAAAATCAAGTGTATCATATTTGATACATGAGATTTTGAGACTTCCGCATCATCAATGATACTTCATGAAAACCCTGGCTGACACAGACACATGTAGTGAACAGAAAATTTATAAAAGAGTACACAAAAATTCCTAACGTTTCACAAATGATGCAAATAAAATAACCTAACTTAACCATATATACAATTTCTTTTTTTTGTCATTTGTCAGTAGTTCATCAACAAATCTAGTTTGAAAAAAAATGTTTTCTGAAAGTTTACAGAGACCAACATTTTAATGGGATGAGGCCAGAACATACAATTACTACATCCCATAGTTAAGAAGATTAATTTGAAGACACAGATCTGGCAATTTGCATCATTTTTTAAATTCTTACTATGTTGGTGAAACCATGAATTTCATTGAAATAAATGCATACTCTGAGTTCTGAGAAAAAAGAATGAAGACAATACACATACGGTGTGGAATCGATCTGCTTTACATTATTACCCTAACTGGTATGTTAATCATTCAGTTCTGGTTCTGATCCTCACCAGCTAAGAAAAGAGAGAACATTTCACACGTTCTACTCTGTTCCTGCAATTATAGGCATCCAGTTCCTCAGAACCCCGTGTCTTGATTCAGTACCACTAGAACTAAAAATACTGAGGTTTTAAGGAAAACTCCTATCCACTTCCACTGTCTCAACTCTCAATGCTCCGGTAGCTTTCTATGTGGGAAATGACATCACTGGTATGTCAGCAGTTTCCCAGAAACACTAACTTTCCTCTGTACAGCTGTGGCGTGCCTTTGATTCGTAACAACTTCTACTTTAGAAACATGCTGTAGCGTAACATCTGGGAAAGCTTGTGGAGCTGTAGGAGGGTGTTACTGCAGTGACCTATAAGAGGCAGGGCTTCTATCTCAGTAGGAAACCTTTTGGATATGGGGCCGGAGCAGATTGTGCCGAGGTTTTGTCCAGTGCCCGTGCAGAAACAGGTATGTTAGTGTTTACTTGAACTGTTCTTTAAGAAAAGCTCAGAAAAACTAAAAACAAAAACATAGTTTAGAGTTATTTGTATAGCATCGGTTTGCTTAACAACTTCAAAAGAGAATTTATCTTGATTGGTGACTAAGTTCTGGTTGTAATGGTATAATAATGAAACGCATAATGTGTATAATATCCTAATTTTGAATACAGCTAAAGCTTTGCAATGGAAGTAATCAGCTGCTAAACCGGTTTAGCTCTATATTAACCACCATTTTGATTGTATTAAAAATGGTTATCATTCTTTAATTTATTTGGTAATAATATTATTGTACTATGTCACTGCACATTTTGAAATTGTATAATTAAGTTTCGTATTATTTTAAGAAGACTTTTCATATAACATCTCGATTTATCAAACGTATAAATGATGTCCTGCTGGTTGATAGGATTTATTCGAGTCACAAAATTGAAATTCTATAAAATTTTATTTAAAAAAATTCAAAAAATTGTTATAAAATGTAAATAAATTAAAATACCTAAAGATGAATTGATAAGATTAATTCCCAAGCTGCATTCAAAAACATGTTTATTAGTCATATTTTTCTTTTCTTTGTTGATTTTTAATGGTTTTTGACATATTTTTTAAAGATAATTTCTTTATATCTTATTTATTCGGACGGCTGGTGGAAGGATATGCTACGAACAACGGAGGGAAGGTGAGACATCTGCTTAGCCTGAGCTCCAGAACACCGTCTCACCTTTCCTCCGTTGTCCGTTGTGGATCCTTCCGCCGGCTGTTGATGAGCCGTTTAGTTTATTTCTGTTCTCAGGACTGTCTTCTGCACCTACGCAGGGGAGTAAAAACAGCCAAAAAATGGTCCTAATCAATATCTGACAGAGCGGCGGGATAATACTTGATCTACTTTTCTTCCGGTACATTACTGTCCGTTAATCAGAGCAGAAAGCTTGGAGGCGGTAGGGACACTGTTTTATCTCGGCTACAGACTGTGAACATTTAACACAACTTCATGTCCAACAACCTGAACTATTCCTTTAAATAGGAGAGTTCCACAGTTAAGGTAGTTTTGGAGGTTTACTGTCTCCAACAATCATAGGCAATTGGTGGGTTACATCCTGGACATGTCACTATATAGCACACGGGGTCAAAGAGGAGAAGTAACCATGCAAACACTCACTCCTACCAAAGGGAAAATTAAAATCACCCATTAGCAGGACCTTCTCACTACTAGTCAACTGTGCTATCAACTCTGTTATGATGCAGACACTTTTTTTTTTAATCCCTAGAGTTTCCTTTGACTTTACTTTTAAGCACATTTTGAATCTCCTCTTTTTTACTGAAAGAAATTATGTCTGTTTCCTGCACAATGTTTACGCCCCATAGATAAGTTTTATAAGACGAACCTGTCTAACCTTCTGACTGACCATTCATCTATCATGCTGCTCAAGTATAAAATAATGCTATTATGTTTACCAACTCATTTCTCTACGAGTCTTCTGATATGTCATTCGTTGTCGTGGCGGAACAATTATCAGATTTGGATGGTTTAAAACGTATTTGTGGTGCCTGACAACTTCAGGTATACAATGGTTTATTATATATGTAATAGTTTTATCAGTAGCTGATTAAATGTTACAATAGACCATTTTGAAAAACCTGCAGATTATTGAATCATATCCCTAAGCAAGATCATTTTGAGTTTGTTTTTAAAGGGGAATCATAAAAAAAAATATTTTCTCAACAACCGAGTTAGTCTCTTACTTTAAGGGTGTATATCTTTGTAAGTTGAACAATATCTTACTAAAGCTTCTGATTTAAAACCCCGATTGAATTTCCACCTTACAAAGCTCACATCAGCTGACATTAGTACCCCTCCTCCTCCTCAAACTTCTGGATAAAAGGTTAGTGCTGCATTGGAAACCACTTACAGTCATAAAGTGACTAGGGGCCTGGGACTGAGTGCTTTAGGGTCTCTAAAGAGTCGTTTAGAGGTATGAATTTAGGCATCATGTGATCCTTAGGTGGGTAACAGTGTGTCATTACACCCACAGCCTGTCTGGTGGGCTTCTCCCTGCGATCTATCATGGAGCTAGAGAAGGCGTTTACATGTTTTAACAGGCTTGGCTTTACCCTCCCTAGCTAAAGATTGGTCCTCTAGAGTCAAAGGTTGAGAACTTGAGGAGGTCCCTAATTTAGTTTTTTGTTCCAAGTAGTTTTCCAGGTTTCTAAGGCAGAGTTAGTGAAAACTGGTGAAGTGAATGCCAGAACCTTTCATTTGTTTGATAACTAAGACACTGTTTGAAGCTCTGCCTGTAATCTCACAATGAGTAACCTTTGCATAATTGGATAAATGTACATTTGAAAAACAAAAAAAATACCTCTTCAAGAAATAATAGCAATAGTAAGAAAAGCGTTGGGGAGCTTAATCAGCAAAGACAAAAACATTATGTTTATTTCTAGGTCCTTGTCACTATTAAATGCTATAAATGATCTTGGATCTGTGTTTCTGCTCTACTTCTCCTCCAAATACCAGTGAGGCTCAGCTTCGGATGATGAACAGTGGCGCCCCCCTAGTGGACGGTGTTAAGATTACAAACTGAAAGAAATTCCTAAACCATAAGATAGATAACCTCCTAATGTGTTTACATACTTGGATGTACTTTTTTTAGAAATATTTTTGCTATTTACAATTAATAAAAAAATTCAGAAGAGTTTTTTTTCTATATTCCAAACATTTGTTTAGTTAGAAATCCTAATTTACTAAAAGTATATTTTGATGAATCGATTAATTAACTGATGATGAAATATCATGATGATGAATATCTGTAATTAGAAGTTTCTAGAGACTTTGTACTTAGAAAACCAAGTATCTAAATAGAAATATATAATTATAAGTATTTTTGGGTAAAAGCATTTATCACCACTGGTTAGAAAACAAATAAAAATAAATAAATTGTCTTAAATTTAAGGTTGGATGATTAGGAATCCTTCAGGGGCAGATTATGTTACTACGGCTGTCGATAGATTTAATCATATCTCTATACAGTATCTATATATGGCAGTGCAGCTCACGCCATAACTTTGTAAAGACCAGCAGGCGGGGTTACACGTGCACATTGTTCTTTTATGCTGCTCTCTCCGCCATCCAGATGTCTACTTAGCGAGGATCCAGATGGTCTGGATACCCTCCTTGTGGAGGAGAGGTACTTTTTGATGTACACAAACACACACACAAAGCCGCATGGCCGTGTTTTTCTTTCTCTGAGGGAAGATTAAATCTCCTCATTAGGACTCCCACCCCCCACCCCTTCACCTCACTCTCCTCTCCTCTCGTCTCCCATACTCTGCCTGCCTCACTCCCATTGGCTCCCCTTGCGAGGACCACCGCTGACTGGATCACTGGACACTGGGGCGGGGAGGAGGTGGGGATTGGTTGATGTTACCACGGTAATAGCGGAGGCGGCAAATCATTGAGCCAAAGCTGAAATGGAAAAATAAAAAAAAAGTGGATGGGTGCAGAAAGCTGGTTAGAGGGTGGGGGAATAAAAGGAAGAGAGGATGGGGAAACGATAATAACGACAGTGAGGGATTAGCAATCGACCATGCAATTAGTTAGTCCATTTAGGTCAAAACTGCGTCAAAAATCCCCCACCAGACCACAAGCGTCATCTTCAGAGTTGAGCTGCCAGATTAAAAGCCTGTAATGAACTCGCATGCACAGAATGATACAGGTGTATTATGATGGAAGCGAGTATGGAGGGAGATCGTCCCAGCTAGCTGCTTTTGGTCTGTGTTGTTGCTGATAGAAAGGCGGGAGGCTGACCATGGTGATGCCTGTGGCCTGGAATAATAACGGGGTAGAGAGAGACGGAGGGAGCACCTCTGGATTTAAAGAGCATGCGTCAGCATGACAGCAGCATGCATGAGAGTCTGAGAGAGGCGGTGGAAAGCTGAGCATCGTGGAGACGGATTAAAGGACTGACGGTTTGGATGAGTGAAGTATTCTGGATTCATCACCTCTTCTGCCACACCTTGAATGCAGCAACGTGACAATGATTTCATCCTGCAAGTTCATTGACAAAGCACTCTACTTTTTTTAAAAAGATGCAAAAGGGATCAACTCTGGAGTCTCTTCTTCATTTCTGACTTTGTCTTCTTATGAGTGAAACATTGCTGCCTCCAGCTTCCCAAAGGAACACATTCCTGCAGTGATGGGCACCTGTGTTCACACCCAGTCGACAGCCGGGGAAGGACGTCCTGTTATGAATGGGTGAGACTGAGGTTTTCGTTGTCCGGCCCGTAACTACAGACGCTGACTCAGCCTGAATGTCAAAGGGAATCACATTGGCATCGCAGCAGCGGGATTCAGCAGCATCATAGTTCAGATAGAAGTCCTACTGCAATGTGCCAGGCTGTGTGGAATAACGCTGTGCTGTGCTTGTCCTCCCAGGGACAGCATGGAGCTTAAAGCCAGCAGACTGACCGGCTGATTGAGTGGGTTGCTTGCTGACTGGAGGAGTTGCTATTTGAGGTTTTTGCGGACTCACTCCACCCCCTGCTCGGTGAAGGCACTGGCCGGGTGCTGCGGCCTAATGATGGGAGAGACGGCTGAATACCAGAGGCTGCAGGAGACGGCAGAATCCGACTACCAGAGCCTGCCCAGCGACGATGAAGAGGTAAACCTTAGAAGTTAGCACTTTTATGAGCGCAGCTGATGCATTTCAACAGATCCGAGTCATTCTGGGGAAATTTTATGATGTTGCTTTCTTTCTTTTTGAACTTTAAAAGGTTTTAAAACGGACTTCTAGGATTTTATGGTCTTCAGTCATTAGGAGTCATTATGATCTTATTCTAGCGTCTGAAATTAGTGTCTTTGATTATTGGCCTTTATGAGAAATGTAAAAAGACATTCTAATAGCTCCACTCCTCTTAGTCACTGCTTACTAGGGCAGTGACAAACAGAATAATGACAAATATAACTCTAGTATTCCATTACTTTTCTCAGATTTGTGTATCATGTGATGTTTTTTCTTCACACTGGTTTGTCACCTATGTCTATGTCGCATGGATGGGCTGGGCCCACTGTGTGCTGATGGCTGGGTTGTTTAAAGTAGAAGCATGAAGTCATTGAAGGTAGAATGGTGAATAAGTGCAGAAGAAATGTCACATTTTATTGCTCCCTGCATCTTTAGTTGATCCTTCGCATCATTTTTTTCTAAATGCAGTGACGTGCCAACTTCTTTGCTTTTAAATAAAACTAGCTCTTCCTCTACAGCACCTGTGTCCATTTTTGCCCCACCCCAATTTTTTTTAATAAATACTGCCATTACGATTTTGATTTTCCTCTACATTAACAAAAAGCATGTAGCTGTTTAAATCCATGGATTTTTTTTTTTTATTGACTTTTAAAGCTCATGTAGTCCATCGTCAAAGGACTTTACCGATGTTGTGTGGAAAAGTTTTTACATCTACTCCTGCGTATGGATCTGCTCTCTAGCTGCAACCTTCACTTCCCTTCTGTGTTGTGGCAAAATCAATTTTCTTACTGCCACCTAAAGGGCCACAAGGAGAAGGTTGGTCTACATTCACACTGCAGGCCTTCATCCTCAATTCTGAATTTTTAAATTTTTTTTGTGGTTGTTCACATTTCCAAATATATGGGACTTACATGTGATCTCCAGTGTGAACTGCATTCCTACAGCTTAACTGCCACACATGCGCACTGGAGAACGGTTGGTGTTTACGAAGGTACATTTCTTTTCCAACTGGAGCTAGCACATTAACAACGCAATCTTTTCAAGAAGATCAAAAAGAAAGACTGCTCTCTGCATTATAGTCTGCCTTGGTTGTTTTTCTTGCTGCTTATGTGTAGTAAGATGAAGAACAGTGCCGGTGGTTGAGTATTAATGACGTTCAGGTTGGATGAATGCGGCCCTGCCGATCAGATGCATAACATGTTCATGACTTGTTCAGACCTTCTTGAAAAGATAAGATACAGGTCACATGTATGCAAAAAAATCAGATTTGGTTCACTTTAGGCTTGGTGTCCTACTTCTGTTAAATGTAATGTGACCAAAATTGAGGACCTCTGTGATTTGAAAATTGCATTTTGATAAATTGCAATTTATCAAAATGCCCTGCACTAGTTTATTACATCACAGAATATGACAATGTTGGGCTTTCAGTCATTAGTTTGTAAAGTTTCAGTATTGAGATTCTTACACATTGGGTCTTTTCATTTAAAGCAGTTCTAAAGAACTTTCAGTTCTGGTCAGTTATGGCTCCCCTAGTGGACAGAGGCTGTATTATTTTGCCTGAAGGAAGAACGCATTCCCACTTCTCACCTGCAGTTGAACTGAAATGCATTCTTTTTTCCAGTTTATGTGAAAAAGCTGAATAGTGATGAGGTGAAACTGTGGGGAAACAATATCTTATGACAACGTTGAAAATGGTAAAAGTTTAGCTTTTCTTAACGTTTCATGCTGTATTTCTGCACCTTCAACTCTCCACTCCGCCAGATTTGAAAAAGACAAATGTAATGATATGTTTGATAACTTCACAATAAACGCAAATATAGATCTCATCAGGAAGGTGCTGCATTGCCTGAATATCAATCCTGCACAGTCTCTCAGGGAAATTCAGTTGCATCGACTTCCATCGTTATAACGAATGGACAAAAGAGAAAGTGACGTATGCTTTAAATCAGTCCACACATTTAAAACATTTGTAGTTGTTTTGTGTGGCAGTGTTCCTGCTACCCTTCTCAAAGATGCATAGTGCTGGTGGAAGCCATGCAGACCCCCTCAGGCCATGACAGAGGTGTCATTCAGTAGTTGTAAGTCGGCGTATTATCACAATTGTAATGAAAATATTTTATGAAGGATGAAAAGTTACTTAGTGTTGGTTTAAAGTTGGACTTCATTACCCGTCTTGTGGTCTAGTAGATGGATTACCAGCTCTAGTTCTCAACCATTAACTGTTTCATTGCCCAAATACGACCTGCACACACAGAAGAACAGCGTAGACCTGTTTACGGAAATGATAACACATGTCAGCATCTCTATGTTATATAACTATTTCCATTCTGTTTTTGTGGAGCAGTAATGGCTTTGCTGGAGAGGAGTCTGTATGAATGAGTAGTTGGAGCCTGGACGATAATGTGATGGTTGGATGAAAGGCAACATGAGTGTTCAGACTGCGGAAGCTTGAAAATCAGATATTCAGCTCTAAAGTCGGTGAAACCCTGCATTTTTGCATCCAAATATCCATCGATCTGTCCTCCTATCTGTCAGTCTTTCACCCAGTTGTTTAAGTGTTGGAACCTCTGTCCATTTGTCTACCCATCTATGTAGCCACTTGTCCTTCTTTTCTTTCTTAATTAAACTCCGACCACTCCCTGCTGACCACCAACCAGACTGTCTTTGTTGCCATTCCGGCTCAGAAGAAAGGAGCCCAGTAACATGGACGAATTTGTGCTTTAATGTAACATATCAAATGAACTGAATGCTCTCTGTGTGCAGAGGATCTATTCTCCACTTCAGCCAGCGTACACTGCAGCTGTCCTGGTCCCTGCCGCCTCAATCATATCTCCTCCTGCAGCTGACGCTACATGCTGAATAGAGACTCGTACACAGGCGTGGACAGCTCTAAAATAGGGCAGTTTAGTGGTGTTCGTATTTGATCATCAACTGTTTTAACATGTACACCATGATGATCAACTGTTGCTAAGAACTACTAAACTAATTTCTATTTTTTTTTTTCATCAATATTTTATTGCATTTTTTACAGATTTATCTGCCATATAACCAAAACAATCAACCAAACAAACACCTTCTTAGATACATATTTGCATAAATCCCTTTTAAATATACAGGAAACAACAGTCCACTGCTGAGGCTTCCTTGTTGAACATTATGACCTCACAATAATCCCATATTTAGTTGGTTTCTTCATCTTGTATTAAGTCCACTCGTTCGACAAAATTCCAGAAGGGTCTCCAAATGTTTTCAAATAGTTCGCCTTTCCTTTTTGGAGATATGTTATGTGTTCCAGAGGTAAAGTCTTCAACATTTGCCTGAACCATTGTTTGATGCGTGCTCCGGTTCTTTTCCAGAATAGTGCTATCAGTTTTTTAACTTGTAGTACATATCAATCAATAAATGTTCACATTTGGTAGGTAAATACAATATTTTTTGGACACAGTCCTAAAATAAGAAAAATCGGATCTAGTGCAACTTCCTTTGAGACAAAATGCTCTAAAGTTAATTTTATTGCCTTCAAGAATTTTTCAATTTCTCTGCATTCACAGATACAATGAAACAAAGTCCCCTTCTCTTCTAAACAGTTTGTGCATGTGTCTGGTATATTAAGATTGTACTGA
The DNA here is from genome assembly GCA_034780135.1 of Jordanella pulchra. Lineage (NCBI taxonomy): Eukaryota > Metazoa > Chordata > Actinopteri > Cyprinodontiformes > Cyprinodontidae > Jordanella > Jordanella pulchra. The sequence goes on along the minus strand of JAUZNJ010117695.1, from coordinate 9,227 downwards.
TTTAAATTGACTAGTGTAATATAGATTCGCATTAACCATTTGTATTGCAGTAACCTTAAACGAGAGTTAGCAGTTTGTTTCTGAGCCTTTGTACAGACAGACTGCCAATCTTCCAGGGACGGGTCTAGTCCCGGGTCTAATTTCCAGGCTTCTCGTTTCTGTCTTGAGTTGTAGAATTCTGACATTGCACCTTTACATGTGCTATCTTTGCAAGCCATTTCTTCTAGTTGGGATTTTGGAGGCTTGGTCAAATTTTTTTGTCCTAATGTAGCTGCTGAACTGAAGGTATTTAAAAAAAAGTATTTTCTATTTATATTAAATTTCTGCCTGAAAGACATTATGTAAGCTGAGTTTGTTTGATATAAATCATGAATTTTATTTATTCCCTTTGAGGCCCATTGCTTAAATACAGGGTCTGCTCTACCAGGAGTAAAATCTTGGTTTTCCCATATTGGAGTAAACTGTGATACTATAATTGGTTCTTTGGTGAATTTCTTTACGTCATACCATATTTGATCATGTTATTAACAATATGATTAATTGTTTTTCCCAACAGTTTTGGGACCTAATCAGAAAAAATGTATAAAGGTAAAGCTGGACTTCCAGATTCAGATTCCATTTCTGTCCATTGGGGGGCGTCCCCAGCATTAAAGTAGTATCTAGTAGCCCAGTAATACCACTTTATATTCGGACACCCTAGTGTCCTTGTTGGATAAATGTAAGAGCGACATTCTAATCCTGGGATGTTTATTTTGCCATAAAACCCCAACAATTAACTTCCTACATTTATTTAACAAGTTTACAGGAGGTGAGATATTCTGAAAAATATACAATACTTTTGGAAGTGCATTCATTTTGTTGGTGTTGATCCTGCCAATCAGTGATAAGGGAAGGGACATCCATCCTTTGATATTTATAGTGATTTCTTCTGTTAAACCTTCATAATTCTTCTTTATAATCATGCCTTGATTTGAAAATATTTGAATTCCTAAATAAGTGAGTTCTCTAACAACTTTAAATTCTGAACTTATTTCTGGGGACATTTATTTTTCATCCAGTAGTAACAATGAAGATTTAGCTTTATTTAAGTTATACCCTGAAATATGACCATATTTCTCTATTAAATTAAGCAAATTTGGAATAGATTCCTTCTAAGCTTGAAATTAACAAAATGACGTACTAATTTCTATTTTATTTACTTATTCAAAATGATTTTTTTCATAAATTTAAACTCTAATAAATAAACAGGTTTCATTTTGTAGCAGTTAAATGCCTTTTGATGACAAATGATAAAATTTATCTTAGTTATATGGCAAACCGAAGTAAAATAGAGTGAAATTAACTGGTTAGTGAAGCAGCATAGCAAAGATGCTGAACACTGCTTACAGGCTGTTGTTTTTGAACTGTCTGACCTTAATTGTGCTCAGTTTACTTTTTCATTTTTTTTTGTACAGTGTCTTCTTTTTTTATCCATCCATTGTCCATTAGGGCTGTACTCCACTCATCCTCTCTGCCATGTGCTGCTGCCTTAGTCTCTTACAGCTTAAATAAACAACAGAATTATCTAAACAGGCTGAGGAACATACCTTTTATTTTTAATAGCTTTTTAAATCTCTTCTGACGCTTCATCGTGACTAAAAATGATGAAATGTGAGTCTTCATTTAGTTGCAGGATTCTAACTGAACAGTGTTGTCAGCACAGAAATTGCTGTTTGGTGAACCTTCTGTTTGTTTATTAAAGCTTTTGACCCAAAAGTGAAATGGTATCTGATTCAGGTGAGAAGCCATTTTCTTCTTACATCTTTAAGTATGTTTTTTTTATGTAGGATTTTGATAGAAATAAACCGTCCACCGTTCCTCCTATAAAAGTGCAGTTGTGCTTGGCTGTTCCTATTAGTTTAGTTACAGATATAAAGACATATTCTTGGTTTATCTATGTTTCTATTTTTCCTGCATGCTACACAGATGACTACCTGCACCTCAATCATCTCTGGCATTTTGCACCAGCGCCCTTCTCCACCCTCTTAACCAGCTTTACTGGGATCAAACAAAGAATAGCGGCAGATTGGGGTGCATTTGGGGGATTAAGGCGACATCTTTGGGAGGGTTGTTTTTGTGGTTGGGATTTATGGATATTAAGGGCGGCCATCAAAACAACCTTTGTTAGTAGACGCATGCTCCCCACACAGCCTGGTAGGGGCCTGTTTGTATGCAGAGCTCCTGTTCTCTCCACAGCTGGTTGGTTTTCACAACCTGATCATTATACGCCTCTTGTGCTCACGCTATGTATGATGAACTGCTGGCGACAGCGAAGGGAAAGCCGGGCTTTGTCAGATCTGCAAGATTCTATCTGTGAGATCAGCAATGACGCACATCAGTCTGTCTGTGCATGCAGGAGTCCGTCGGTGAAATCCTCCGTGTGTGTCGGGGGGGGGGGGGGGTGGGGTGTAGTGATTTTGCTTGCACAGTTGTGAGAGGGATCATCACGGCCATCATTCTTCTCTAGCAGCTTTTTGGTACCAGTTAGTAAACCATAAAATCATCTTTGCTGCCAAAAGAATCCAAGGGGAACTTTTAAGGTAGCTCTACTCCCAGCAGTGTTTCCACTGTGGTTCCCTCTGATGGAAGCAGACGCTTTTTTCATGCCAGAAATGGAGCACAACATGCTTCACATTACGGAGATAAGCTTAATGTGATTGTTTTGGTGAAAATGGAGATCTTTATAGTGCTCTTTTAATTCAGTAGGATCCTCTTTGCCAGGTGGCCACTAATTTAATGTCAGTCCCTGATAATATGATCAACAGCCTTATAATTCAAGGTTTATAGCATTAACATGTTTTTATTATGTTCTGCTCGTACAGCTGAGGACTCCTGGTGCTGTTTAGAGGAAGCATGAAAGGAGGACAGTAATACAGGCCAGGTGGAAGCAGCAGGGGATCCAGCAGGGTCGATAATTGGGCAGCAGAGATCTAGTTCTACCTTCAAACCCGTTTAGTTAATAATTTACCATTTGTTTTCAAGATTTCTTGACGTTTGAGGTGTGATTCTGTTACAGGCCTCTATATTCTTTCACACTTTCTACCATTTGAGAATTACAGAAAATTATGTGAGGAATTTTTTATTGAATCAAAATATACTCTTATATGAACTATTTAGGCTTTTTGGTTGTTTTTGTAAAAATATTTTACTTCAGTGTGTAAAAACGAAACACCTGATGTGAAGTAACCTCGGTCTTATGTTACTTGTTTAAAGACGAAGTTATGTTCTGCATGATGTTTGAATATTTCTGTTGTTCATTTAGGCTGTAAAAAGATGGATACTAATACTACTTCAGACATTGAAGACTCTTTAAATATGTACAACAACACATGATAGACCACAGCCCTGTATTTATGGGCCTGTTGCCCAAGAGAGGAGAGAGAAACTGCGGGGATAATAAATGAATTGCTGTATTGGAAAGGTAACGTTACTTCTGACAGTCATTGTATCACAGTTTGTCCTCAGAGACAATTTCACCACAATAGTTTAGTCCAGCAGCATTCTGCTGTTTGTTTTTTTTTAAAGGAGTTTTTCAAAGTTTAATTTCTGATTCTCTCTTTTTTTTTCCAAATTTCTATTTACAAAACTTTAGGAAAAAATTGAACAGGGAACCTTATAAGAAAAACACTCATAACCAGGGCTTCCAATAATAATCTAGACCTGCTTTGGAGAGACAGACTCCACTTTCAGGAATACTTTGATGTTTGTTTATTGTGAGAAGGCATTTGAAGGATTTTATCACAACTACAAAATCTGCATCTCATTTTAGTCTTTAAAGATTTTGTAATTAAATATCCAATGTGACAAATATTTACTGAAACGGTGTGATTCTGGTGATTTTGAGATGCCTAGAGGAAAGAAATATGAACGTATGATCCTCTGTGTTGTTTATTGATATCAAACTAATTAACAATAAAGAAGACTTGGTACTATTTTCACATCTTGTATTATAGAGATGATATAAAAAAAAGTGCCAAAAGGGCAGATCTCTTCATTCAAATCAAAAACAGATAAGAGTTTTTCCACCTTATATTTGAGCCTTGTACAAACCGTCATCCCAGTTCCTTGAAATACTGTCATTGCTTGAGAATCAAGCCCTCGACACAAAAAGTAAAACTGGAATCAAACTGAAAATAAAAGGGTTTTTCAGGTCACCCCCACTCCAACAAAGGTTATATCTGTAAATTCATCTGATTTTTTTAAAATTTTATTTATTTATTTTTTTTTTCTGTACCCAAAACGTGGCATCAAAGGGCTCTTTGTGTTATTAGTTATTTTTGATGCATCTGATGATTGGGAAACATCTAATTTGCTGATCATAGTTGAAAGCGCGCTTTGAAAACCTCTACAAACGTGTCTCATAAATCCTTTTTCAGGCTTTATTTTTCCTCTGTTCAAATGAACGTTGTACTCCAAGTTCTTCCCAAGAAACCAAAACATATTTAGCTTCTAGTTTTTGCTCTTACGATGGTTAAACCTTCTTGGAAAAAACACCTGTTCACCCTCAGACTTTTTAAATTTGTGCTTTAGGTGAAGAGCCAGTCACAGGCTGCTTGTCCGGCTGTGGATTTAAAGGAATGTGGCCTATTCTCATCATCTGGTTCACATTAAAGTCTGTTACATAACTGTTCCAATGCAAACATTATGTCATTATGTTTCATACCATGAACCTTACTAGGCTGTTCTTTCTCAATACATGTCCATGACTTGACAGAATAATTCACATAAGTTTGACAAACTTATTTATTCCAACATGCATAATATAAAATCTGACTGATAAAAGCATCTTATGGAGCTCATCAGAGTCTTTTACTCTGACATTTTAAAAAATTCTCATGTTTCTTTATTTTATACAAAACACACTAAATAAATCTTCATTAGAAATTGAAGGTTGAGTATTTTGCAAGGAGAAACGGATCCGATAAAATGGATCAAAAACTGAACTGGTCACAGCTGAGCTTAAAAGTGTCTGAAAATGGACCACAGTGCATCTGGTATGGGGCTTTGTTTTCAGTCAACACAGTGTTGGAAAATAGATAAGATTTTTGAGGGGGATTATAGGCAGGAAATCAAAGCAGCACCAAAAAAAGAAGAAAGGACCAACAGTTTGGCAGGAGCCTGTTGAAGTAGAAAAAGGAGGGATTCATGAAATGAGGGAGGAGAATGGTGAGGGCAGGAGTTTAAAAAAACAAAAAAAAAAACAAAACTCCACTGAAGCAGAGCAGGGCAGCCCTCTGTGGGTTTTATGGGAAAAAGTTCTTCCGTATTTCTGTTTCATAACTTTTAGAGACAATGTTTTACTAAAGTGGTCCTACACTTTGAATCTTTTCAAAATTTGTAATGTTAGTGACAGTTTTCAGTCAATGTTCTCCCACTTATCTCTAAAAGTGCATCAATAAACTCAAATGTTGAAAATAAACCTGAATACATACATTGATAAGCATGAGCACTGATGTCAGGCTGAATTAATCATTCATACGAGTAGAGCTAACTACTGCAGCACCATCTGGGCAATGCAACATGTCCCACTTCAGAATTATTAGAAACAGCGGTGGGTGGAAACTAGTTGCATTTACCTGAGTAACATTTTCAATAAAAATGTACTTTAAGGACCGTTTTTGACTTCAGATCTTAACTTTCAACAGAACTGAATCACGTTGCTTCCTACTCACTCCTGTTTGTTCCATCAACACTTTTGAAAATGGTCCGCATATTCATGTCCCACCAGATATGGTGACCACAGCCTCCTCAACGACCCGCCCCCTTTGTGTGTAGTTAGCTAGCATGTTGTGTTTGCTTTTTGTTTGGATTGGTTGAATTGTGTGATTGACAGATCAAAGATAGGAGTGATTAAAACTTTGGCCACTCCAGAGTAAAAAACAAAACCCTAATAAAATAAACCCTTTCCAGTCCAGGGCGGGCACAGGTGCCGCTCCTCCCATTGCCCCCCGGGACTGTGTATAACCATGACACGAGGCTACACCATGCTATCATGGCCAATGGAAAATCACTGTTTATAAGCTAGTGAGAAGTGTTTATTCTTCTTCTGGGAGTTAGTATAAGTGGATCGATCGGGTGAGGGTCAAAGAGGAAAATTTTTCAAAGGAAAAAAGGGACCTCCTGTTGTCAGGGGCACAGCGTTTCAATTATTTTGCTTATGATCATATAAGATCGTTGTTAAAGCTGGGCAATTAACTGCATTTGCAATATAATTCGGATTTGATACATTCGATTTAGGTGGCAATAATGGAATTGAAATGAGTTTTTTTCCAACAGGAAGGAAGAGACATTTGCAGCTAGCCCACAGAGCCACGTATACAAGCTAGAAATGCAAGCTAGAAGTTAGCACTTTTCCACATAACAGTAAAGTTTACGATGGTGGACAAGAGAGCATTTAGACCATAAAACAATGATACAACGAAGCCTGAAAATGTCTGTGATAAGTGCAATGAAAAATGGATATAAAATCATAATTTCCCTTTTGGTTAAAAAGCAAAAATTGCAATTTTGTGTTTTTTGGAAGATTTTACAGCCCTAATTGCTGTGCATCCAATGCGTATTAAAACTTTGGTGCAGTTTTGCAATTCCATGTGAAAGTTAGGATTTTAAAACAACACTGTTTAACTTTTAGCCTCCAAGGACGCTAGATTGGTAACTTCCATGTTTAGCGCACCAGAAAGCAACTAGCAACGCTGCAGGCTCACAAAATGAAATGGTCTCCCACCATTGTTATGAAATCTGATAGCAGCTTGAAAAGGCATTGAGTTACTTGTAAAGAGACTATCACATTCATCCCCCTAGATTAAATCCTACATCAGAGAACCAAAGATATGTCTGATCAGGACGTGTCTGTTTTGTTGCCAAACAACAACTCGTAGCTTGGTTATCTCTCGTGTATAAGGGGAGCTAAGACTGCTGTAAAGTGGCGCTTTGGGTCACATGACTCATTTGCTGACAGATCCGACCCTTTCAGGTTACAAAGCAGAGTTGTTAAAAAGAAATCCTTCCCACACAGAGGATCAAAGTGTCCAAGTGCTGCATATTACACAAACATAATTTTGATACATATCAACTAAAGCTAATGTCTGCATAAAAAGTTTTTCAGTGTTGCTTTAAGAATTTCATTTAGTTATATTTCTTGGTGCGAAGGAAAAGTTTAAGGCTTGTCCAATGCTCAGAAACTCACAATTTTGAAAACCTTTAATCCCTGAACTGTGAAAAAACTTGGAGCCAATCTGACCTAAAATTACATACTGCTAGTTTTTCTTGTGGCATACGTTCAGCAGATTTCTTTAGTTCTTGTTCTGGAGGGTTCTACCAGTGTAACTGCTACAGGTTTGCTCTTGTTAAATGGGAGTTTTTCCTCTCCACTGTCGCTACATGCATGCTTGGTGTGAGGGACTGCTGTCGAGTTGATGAGTCGATGCAATCAGCTGGTTTTCTTTAGATAGAAAACTTTAGACCAGTCTGTCTGTGATCTGTTTGAATTGTCTCTATAAAGTGCCTTGAGGTGACGTGTTGTGAATTCTCGTTATAAATAAACTGAATTGAGTTGAATTAACAAATGTATACCTGTTTAGCTTATGGCAGTTTAGGGGGGTCCTAAAACTGTTAGGCCACACCCCTTTTTGAAATACAAAAGTTTTAAAACTAAGAAATGTTTTCTGCAAATTTAGATGAATGTTCATTTACCCTCACACCTCCAACAAGCCAATTTATTTCTGCAAACACTATTTGTTGTAAAAGGCGCTGAATGAGAAAAACCCTGCGCTACTGTGATCTGATGTGTTGTTTAAAGTAATGACAGAAAACCGTGGTTGTATTTTGGCGAAATGTAGAAATGTTCAAAGCTTAAGAGTACTTTTTGCAGCGCACTGTACGTGTACCTTTCTCCTGTGTATGTTCTTGTGTTTGGGCCGTTGCATCACAGGAAGCAAAGCCCCCAGTCCTGCAGATGAATGTGACCCCTTGGCCTCGGATCAAATGTTCTGCTGGGCTGAACACCATGAAGCCTCTGTCCTCTGCACCACGCACTGCCCTGTTCTGTTCTGCTCTGCATGGACAGACTCTTTGCTTGCAGGACATCGTGGGAGTGGGGGTGGGGGGGAGTGGATAGAGATCAGAAGAAGGTAGAACGGATAAACACGAGAACAATTACACAAAAGTTGAAAGCACAAGCATTTTATCAAGAAGTTAAACACCTTTTGGCTTCATGTTCCTAAATAACGGTCAATTCAAACTTGTTGTCTTCTTCTAATTCTTGTGACGGTTCTCCAATTGCGTGGGAGTTGAATCGGGGAGAAGTCTTCTCTATTTTTAGTTCCACGCTAGATGGAGGGATAGAAAAGGAAACAGACAGTTGTTGCATATGCAAAGCTGAGATCTGGAGAGGGAGCTGAGGGGAGGGGATAGGGGGAGGTCAATGAATAGGAAGGACTGGAGGAAGGAGGAGTGTCTTGGTTGTGAAGTTCTGTAAGTTTAAATAACATGCTCATTACTGTCTGGACATGCAGGATGAAGCAGAGGATAGAGCTGGGCAGCTACTGATCCATCCCTCAGCCTTTCGCTCTGATATAATCAGACATTTTCATTTCTGTTTTGCATTTGGGAACGCTATACTTAATTGGCTTTTTGGAGCCGAAGCTAGAAATGCTTACATGGAAAATGTCTAGCCATGGAACATTACCAAGCTGCAGGAAGTTTTCTTCCCTCTCACACGATGAGAGCTTTGGGTATACATCGAAAGAAGTTCTGTGCATCCCAGACTTCCACCAGAGACCTGTCACTTCAAACCATGGCTTCATTAATGTTTTAAAGGACAATCCACCACCTACAGCTATTTGAATCCACTCGCACTTTATTTTCCACTCTGATTGGAAGGAAGGAATTCGACATGCGGCGCATCGACCAGCTGAAAAAGGCATTCCCTTTCATGGCACACCTCCATATGTATCGTGTAAGTGTGGGCAGCCTTTTTATCCGGTGTTTCCTTGTTGCTGTGGCACGGATATTGTAGCTATAGCTTGGATCATGTGGTGGAAGCTAAGCACATGAATCATGATTATGGTATGGTGAGGTTAGGGAGCTGTCTTTGTGAAAGCTGGATTGAGGGGCTCTCCTCTGGGAGGCGTGTTGTTGCAGCAGCAGGATGTTACAACAGAACACAGTCTGGGCCAATGTGTGTGTCT
>JAUZNJ010117684.1:0-19432 GCA_034780135.1 Jordanella pulchra | reverse complement strand
AACTCCGGATTCCCACAATTCAGGCCCAGGTCCAGTTTCAGCTCTTCACAAGAGCAACAAAAGTCATAGAAAATCAGAGGCCCAGCTCGCATGAGCTGGCAGGCAGATAACAGATCCCAACATGTACAAAGTTCAATCTCTGCCCAATATGATCCCCTGAACAGTGCAGAAAGTCAGCTTTCATTGGTTATGTAGACAAATCTTGTTATTTTGACTTTTTTCACTTTATTTTTTTCTAACAAACAATTTCAAAGGTGAGGTTTTAGATCCACCTCACGTACAGACCCTTCATATCTTCTCTAAAGACTTGAATTCTGACCTCATATCTAACATCCATCTCTGTCATCAACTGACAATTTTATAAACTCAATGGTGGACGCAAAATAAAAATGTTTAACAGCAACTGCAAACTGATTATAACTGTAAATGTTTGTGTTCAACTATAATCAAGAGTTCATTCATGACCCGCTTTCCTCAAAGTAAACAGTAAAGCTAACATTAGCTTAATTATTTTAGAGCATATTGCTGATGCTGTCAGAACACATTAAGGACCGTGTTAAACAAAGTTATTTAATTATCTCAGTGAGCCAATTTTTAACTCTTCAAGAGAACAGCTAAATATATTTTGCTAATAGTACTAGCCACAACTAGAAAGAAAACAGTACTGTCTCAAGAGGTGGAATTAAGTCGACAAAGTGGTCAATTTCCTGAAAAGTAGGCAATTACAGGCAGTTAACTTTCTCTACTATGTTCCACCGTAATATAAGACTGGGCAGTATATTGCATTTGCATAATATATTAGTTATTTAGAAAAAAAGCAACCTTCAAATCATAGAGGCACTCAGTTTTAGCTTTTAAGAAAAGGAAGACGCCAGTATTACCCTTCAGCCCTTTAGGTGACAGTCATACATTTAAAGTAGGGTTGCCGCCAAACAGATTGGAAGAGAGAGTTGTAGCTAACATGTAGGTCCATGCATTAAGAAAGAACTTTTGACAGAAATCTGCCCTTCACTGAGGTCCTGCCTACATCCTTTCTGTGTTTCTGTCCAAACCCATAAAATGTCTGGATGTCACTTCATCCTTTAAATGTTTTATTCAACAGTTTTTTTCTTTTCATTTTTGCTGGGGCCTGTCACTGGAAACTCTTTTAGACTTGTTTAAAGGTGCTGGAATCCTCTGAACTAGAGAAGAAATGAACAACATCCCAAAGGGAACTCACTGGTCCAGTAGGAGCTTCACTCAGTTATTCAAACATCTGATGGAGTCCCAGCATCAAAGACTCAACAAAGACCAAAGCCTGTCTTCTTCTAGAGCATTTGTAGACGTTTCACTCTTCACCTTGGACAGGGAGAGCATTTATCAATGTTGATATTTCTATGCAGAGGATCATGTTGAAACTGTGCAGTTTCGTTCCAGCTGGATGTTATCTGACAGAGGAACTAATGTCTTTAGTCCTCCTGCAGCCGACTGTTGACGCTGTGGTTCCAGTTTCTGCCCAGCTGCCTTCATCTCTCCGTGTTTTGATTCACTCCGACACCAAAAACCAAACTTTAATCAGGCTTTGGTGCCGCAAGAAGATAATGGCGATGAAAACAAGGGGCAGCGTTGCACAGGAGTACAGAACATGTAAATAAATATGTGGTTAGAGTCAACATCTGCTTAAAACCTTAAGGTCTCCTTTAGATCTCCGGATGGATCCTGAGGTTGCTAACAGGAGCGGCTGATTGTTTTACCAACAACATCTACCTGCAGAAATAAACCGGTTCTTCAGCAGCGTCATGGTTACCTTCAATGCAGGCATCAATGCACTTCATCTGTAGTTTAATTCACTTTAGCACCAAAAATTTCTCATTGACATCCAATCGCTTTGTTTCTTTGTTTTTTTTTGGGGGATTTTGATCCAGTCTGGTGAACAATGGTGAACTAATCCTGATAAAAAGTCCCACAGTGGGACTCTATAGAGAAACTATAAAAGGTGAAAACTGTTGAGCTTCAGAGGTGATGTAACCCAGGCGGATCTGAGGTCAGCGTGTGTTTGGTAATCAGCTCTGACATTAAAATTCATCTCTATCTGCTGTGAAGGAAGCAAATCTATGATGGAGGGATTGTTTTCCATTATTGTCCAAGCAAAGAACGCGTTTTGTAAATAGAAATAAAAAAGATACAATCCACAAATTAAACTTTGAAAATGTTTTTCTCAGATTTTGTTATTTTTTCACATTTCCTTTTCAGAATTTCTGTTTTTAAATTTTCTTTTTTAAAAAGATATATTTTCACAGATTTAATTTTGCTAAATGTTATTTTTTTTTCAAATATTTATGTAAAATAAGACTTTAAAATATAAAATCTATAAAACAAACAAAAAAAATCATTTATAAATTTTACAAATAGACAAATAAATGTGAAATATAAAAAAACCTAATCTAAGGAAAGAGTTGCATTCAAAACTTTTAACTGATTAAAATCTTTTCAAAGTGTCACTATAGGATGGCATTTCCTACAAGAAACTCTGCCTCAAAAATAGAAATTAGCGTTTGTTGGTTCAAATAAATGGATGAAATTATCATGAATGTTTACAGACTTTTTGTATTATGCAGAGAAGAAATCAGGTTTAAACTGGTATATAAACACCTAATCTTTTTCTTTCCTGGCTCACATTTAATCAGATACTTAATCCATAATTTGGTCCTTCCCTGTTGCAGGTGTTTTTGGTTTACTAGTGGTGTTGAATGCAAAACAATAAATTCAACAAAAGAAAAATATTTTCCAGACAGTTCTGTCAGAAGTTTCCTTAAATTCAGAGGCTTGTTTATATTTGCTCAGTACTTTCTGTGCTCAAATGTTCTGCGTTTCTTCCAAAGGTTTCTGACAATAGTTTGCAGAAATTTTGGGTCGGATTGGTAGTCTTCCTTCATGACAGGATCTCAGAGTCTCAGCTCTACACAGAGGGTCTGAAGCAGAGCTGGGAAACAGAAAACAAGCCTCACAGCTCAAGAACATATTAGAGTTTCCTCACATAAGATATAGAAAGAAGCAGAGGAGGAAAGGTCTTAGGATTTCTGATAGAGGTGTTTATGCTGCAGCATGATCTACCTTTTTCTGTAATTCTGAAAACTGATTCCTTTTGCTTAACAAAACAAATCCCCCTGCAGTATTTAAGCTACATGGTAATGAGGTATGAAAAACTCTTTTGTAGCAGCTGGTTCTGTAGTAATCACAGTAATCACTTTCCATAGTGTTTATGCTCGTTTATTGCACCATCCCCTGTCGGTTCAGTTTTCGTCTGGATTCTTTGCTAATTCCGCTTCCTTACTGGACCATTTGGTAGGACTTTATTTAGTTACTGAACATCTGATTTCTTGCTTCCAGTCCCCTTTTTTTTAAATTCTCTTTGCTCTTTAAACCCCACATGCTGCAAACTGGACGTGCAGCTGTGTTTCTAACAGGAACCATCCATTGGTTCCTCCTTTCGTCTGGACATTTTGTCTGGAGTGTCTCCATGTTTTAAACTTCTATCCACAGACCTTCAGCGAAACGCTTCCATCCACAGGTTTCCTTCAGCAGGCGGATATTAACCAGTCGGGACACAGAAGTCCTTCTGCTGGCTTGTTGCGTAAGTCTGGCTGCAGGCTGATGAGGGATGAGGGTGGTTCTGCCCCAGCAGCTCAGAGCTTTTAGAGCCCCATTAGCCAATACCAAGAGGTTGACCCATGCTGCATCTGTCTCTGATTAATGAAAAGCTCTGACTCAGCAGCGTTTATGAAGAAAAACAGCTGTTCCCTGAGAAGGAATATTATAACATCCCTGCAGAGAGAAATGAACTCCAGAGGAGAATTAAGATTCTGTGAGCATTTTCTTTATTCTTCACAGCGAGCTGAAAATCTCACTGAAGCAGCACCAGTAGGGCTCTGTGGGCCTTCTAAAATATGACGCTGATGAATGAGAAGTCCTGAGTGACCTCCTGCAAGAGCAGCTCATGTTCCTGGATCAGCTGACTGATTCCAGGCTGCAGCTCTGTGGGAAACGGTTGCAAAGAAAAGACTCAAACTATCCTCCACATCAAACTGACCACTTATCATTCCAGGCGTTTATCAGCAGATTCCCAGAAACTTTTCCCATCTGCTCCCGGTAAACAAGACACGAGTCGTTTGTGTTTCTCTTTGTGTTCAACTTTGGTCCTGAAGTAAAGCAGGGACATATTAAAGCCATGATTAAAGACAAATGACCAGAATGTTAAATGTTTGCCCTGTTCCACAGCTCAGGTCCTCAGAATCATGATATCCATCCGTGCATTAATGACAAAATGTTCCAGAACATTTGATTCAGAGCAGCTTCTCCGACTTTGTTTATTCCTGTGATCCATTCTGGCATTAAGGACACCAAGTCATTACAAGGGTCAGGTGTCCTTTCTTCATATTTTTCTTGTTTAGACACCTTAGTGTGTCCTGTCATTTGGCGTTGTCTTCAGTGTTCTGTTGACAGATCTGGTCTGCAGAGATTTTGGCAGCATTAGATACATGATCCAATGCAGTAGCATCATAGAGCCTGGCTGCAGGGAAGGATTGCTGAAAAAAGACCTGGTGCACCTTTAAAGGTCAGGAAAACAGATCATGTGATCATCTCACACTAAAATGGTCCATGGATGTCTCTGAGCCCTCAGAAGAGGTCACCTGTGGACAACATTAGCCTCAGCAACCTTTGAGGCCCGGGAGCTTCAGGTTTATTCTGGACAAAGATGTCAGAAGTTCTGCCTGGAATCTGCTGCATCCACTCTCACTTTTTGGTTGCTCCTCCTCTGATCTGTCCAGCAGTGTTCTCAGTCAGCAGGTGGTAGCTCAGAGCTTTGGCTCATCCAGATTCCACCAGAAATGTCCAACAGGTCTTGCTGTTTTCCATTTTTGTATAACTATGATGAACCAACCAAATATTCCTCCATCACCTCTAGGCTACGTCCCTGTAAGCAACTTTCCTGTTAACTTCTACTGACCATGAGTGCTCCTCTTCTGGCCACTGGAGCTTCGTTTCTTTCTGGTTAGTCCCTAATAGCGGCTGCAGTTTGGCTTCTTTCCCTTCAGATATCTCCTCCTAGTCCGTGTGCTCTAATCTGGTCCTCATTCATCCAACTGGTGGATTTGTTTCAAGGTATTTCTCTTGGACAATAAAGATTGGTTGTTTATTTTCCTGGTAGCAGATGTTCTGTCAGATCTGATTTAGGAATATCAGAGATGGACTGAATGACTCAAACCCTGCAGGATGTTACCATGGTGGTGCTCCAAAAACTTTGATCTTCACAGGTAGATAGTGAGTGGAGTTCTTTAGGATTCAACGCCGTCTTATCCTTATTTCTATAAAATATCTGATGAATCAACAAAAAAAAAGTGATCCCTGAATGAATCGAGTCTTTTACCACTTCATTTCCATCTCCTCTCTGTATCTGTGAAGATTCTCAGTCATCTAGGTCATGGTCAAGCTTGGAAGTTTCCTAGAAAACTTCACGTCCAGTTGCCTAAACTGAACTTTCCAAGCATCTCCCCTCTGTGTTTGTTGGAAATTGTTGAGATGCCACACGCTGACGGAGTCTGCTGCTAGAAACCTGAAGCGTTCCTGAGCTTTGAGCAGGAAGCTGTCGATCAGCTGTTGGCTGCTCTTATGAAATGATTCCTGTTATTATTTTCGGTGAATGTTCTGAGGGTTTCCTCCTGCACACACTGGCTGGTTATCGCTGGAGCCGTTTGTCACGAAAGCCCCCAAACTGAAGGTCAGGGCTGAGCCCGACTGGCTATCTGCTCCTCTTCCTGGTTTCCTGTTTGCGTCTTGTGATGGTAAAAGGACGAGACTTGGTCACCTCACTGTGATTTATAAATGTCCTGTCGA
This sequence comes from Jordanella pulchra, assembly GCA_034780135.1. Taxonomy (NCBI): domain Eukaryota; kingdom Metazoa; phylum Chordata; class Actinopteri; order Cyprinodontiformes; family Cyprinodontidae; genus Jordanella; species Jordanella pulchra. The sequence goes on along the minus strand of JAUZNJ010117684.1, from coordinate 13,558 downwards.
ACATCGTGTTCTACATGGTCGGTGGATCCTCATGTGGTTCTAAACTGTTCTTGACTGGATTAAACAAAGAATTGTCAAAAATGTTTCATTTTACTGTGTGATATATAAATATCATTAAACAAAAAGTAGATGGGTCTTGGCAGGAATAACTGCTTAGCTTATTGAAGTTGCTTAATATAAAAATCCTTCGGGTTTTATCAGCTGAACAGTCAGAGATCAGGACGTGGAAAGAGATGTTCATGGCAGATATTTGCTTTCTGAAAGAAAATGAATCAGCCCTATTAGTTTCTGAAACCTTCTTCTCTTCTCCTTTAACCATAAAAATCAACTTTTTTTTCAAGCAGAAACCCAGGGACTCTTAGCTAAAGGTGTTCTGGTGGATCAGAACCAACGTGGAATGATATGAACTAAGTAGTTTGGAAGGAGACTCACAAAAGCTGTAAATCAGGTCTAACTGATGAAAATCAACTAGAGAAAAATCTAATTAACTGACAGAAACCAGCAGAACATCTGTTAGTGTCCATGTGCTCTTATTTTGAAAAGGTTGCGTTCCTGTTGTAGCAATGGTGACAACAAGTGGTGCTTTTGAGCTGCTCTGTGAGAGAGTTCTTATTAAACGAGGACAATTTCCGGTGATCCAAAGACATTCTGCTTTTCTTGCTGTTTCTGTAGATCAATATGAGACCCTATAACCGACGCTTCCACCAAAAAGGCCAGTTTGTTTATCAAGAACCAGTCGTTGAACCAGTTCAAACTGGTTCTTTTTCGTTTAAATCCACCTCACTGTCCTTTCTTCCACTAAACGTTTACCCTGTCATATCCTGAGCTTTACTTTAAATTTTTGTTGTTGAGCTTAGTGCATAAAGAACGTTTAGCCACAGGAAGAGATGATATCATCAACAACTTGTTTATTAACTCTGGTATTTTTTTCATGTTACAATATTCTGCTGTTCTCTTACTGTTTGCCTGGACCACAGCCTCCTACAGTTGGATCATGTAAGGTACGTTCTCTGGTTTCTGTTCTATTAATCTCCCAGGACATGAATGTAGACCACTCCTACTTCAAGATAGCACTCCTCTCAGCCTTGTTTGCACTATATATTCTTCCTCAATAGTCAGTTGTTATAAATAATTTCACTTCTCTGCAGATGACTTTTAGATTTATTTGCCTTTAAAAAAAGGAAACAGAACCATTTCATGTGTTACTGCGTTGCCTTCAACGCATTAAGCCCTAGATGTCCTAAAATCCTGTACAACTGGATAAATAAAATAGAAAATATATTTTAAAAATTTTCTTAGGCAATTTATTGAGTTCTTTATCCTCTTGTTGCAAGATAGTTTTAAAAACCTGACTGTGTTTCTTGGAAGTTCCTTTGAACTGTAAAGGCTCAAAACTTGCACCTCTACCAGTAAAGGTGTGCCTCAAGGCTCAGTTTTGGGCCCAGTCTTGTTTCCAATGTATATGCTTTTGACATCCATATTTATTTGAGAATAAACTCTCTTAGTTCAGATATTGGACATTCTTCTGGCTCCTTTTTTTACTCTTGTGAGACAAAGTTTTACAACCTCGACATGTTCCTTGATTGTTACTTTAAAATGTATATTGTGTTGATTTCTGAAGTCCAGGTAAAGAGATAACTTCCATTAAAGGTCTTTAAAGGTTTTATTTATCTGTTTAAAATAGTCTGCCTCTTATTATTAGATCTGTGTATAAACCAAAATATGTTACAGCTTTGCTTTATTTCTATTGATTATCTTCTATCTCATGTTGCCCCAAACGTATTTTCTATCTGCTTTTATTGCTTTACTGTATCATTTTTTAGTTCGATTTTATATCTTTATTGCGATATTGTCATATATTTTATTTATCTTATTCGCATTTTAGTTTGTGAAGGACTTTGTGAGTTGTTAAAATCTGTTATAAAACAACTTTGACCTCAGAATCCAAACCAGCTGGTTAGGGATCAGTACCAGCAAGAGATACAGACACATCAAAATGCTGAAAATATTAAAGAGGGGAGTATTGAATGATTATGAAGTAAGTGGGAAATCTCTTTATTTCCAACTGTCTGACTGCAGCTTCATGTGATGAATCGACCTTCCTAATCTCTGCGGTTTTAGAATAAACAGTAGAAAGATGAGGAACAGTGAGTTCCTGTTGGTCTGAGGCTGATTCCATTTTTTTGACTGGTTTGTCTTTGATTAAGTTGATTAAGCAGGAGAAGAAACAAACAAAACCTCTGGAGATCAGATCATGATGACATCAAGCTTTTAATTTGCTGTTTGTCTCCTATCAAAAGCAATTCTTTAAGATTTTATACTGAGGCAGAATCGGTGTATGTGAGGCAGGACCCAACCGTCCCCTATCAGTTCAACTGTTCAGTGTTTGGTTGTTCATCTCAGCAGAGGAAGCTCTTCACTCTGACAGTTGTTAAGCAAATGATGAAGAACAGCTTCCTCATCGGTTTGCTTCATCAAGAATCCCAGTCTGGTCTCTCTGCTCCCATTTCCTGTCTGCCTACTTTTAAAATAAAATGAAATCTCCTAAAGTCTTAAATAAATTATCTTTAAAAAAGAAAAAACTTTCAGTCAAACTGGACTTTTGTTGTTTTGCTGTTTTATTATCAGATGAAAACAGGAGACAACGATCACTGGTTCTTTTGGTGAAATACGTGATCTCCATTAAATTTCCTAAAAGGCCTGTTTGTGGACACCCTGGTGCACAGTGGACCTTATCCTCATCTTGTGTTTTCTCTATGATGTTTAGGTCTGTTTGTAGTTTGAATGATTGATCAGTTTTTCACCTGAAGACGGAAAAGCTTCAGTGGAAGAAAAAAGAAGACAGGAACTACAGAAGAATCCCCAAATATTAGAAACACAATCAATCAGAGAGAAAATCAACATAAAGAAGCCACCCGCCACACAAGGATGAATCCACCATCCAGGCCGTACCCAGGGGCCCCCCAGCACTCTGCCAGCCCGGCCCCTGGACCACACCCAGCGCAGAGCAGCATGAGACCCAGGAGTCCTCGCCTCTGTCCGTCACACTATCGCTGTCCTTTCCGCTCCCATTGTTTGTGTCCAGCAGCTTCCGCGATGCCCTGCGACCCTCTGGAAGAAAACAGGCTGTGTGTGAGCGCCACCGGGGCTGCTGGGTATTTATGGAAGCAAACGCCACTGAATCACTTCCAGCTTCACCCTGCAGCAGCGTCTGAGTGTGTGTGTGAGAAGCACTTTCCTTTACAAGTCCGACAGAAGCTCTTAGTGTGTGTGCGTGTCTATTTCTGGCAGCAGCAGTGCGTCCTGAGCTGGTGAGACTGGAAACCAGCAACATGAACAACATCCGCTCCCAGTCCACCTCCACAGTGGTGTTTACCCACCAACGTTCCTCCATTTAGGGTCCGAGCCGATCCTTAGCAGCCACTCTTTTCATTCACCTTAGACTGAAAAACTGGTGTTGGTTGTAAATTAAACTATTTTATCAAACTGTAAAGAACTTTAACCTCCTCCAGTTGTGCTTGAAGGTTTACATACCGTCTCATTAAAGAAAATGCTAAAATCACATTAGTCATTCAAATAAGACAAAATGCAAAAAGTTACTATAAATAAAATGTAGAAAATCATGATTTAGTTAAATAAAGTGTTGATTAAAAATAATTCTTAAAAAAAGACAAATTAAAGTACTTTACTCAGGAGTGAATGAACACACCTGTCAACAGGTGCAGAAATCTGACATTTCCTGAACTTTATAGAAAACACCTGATTTCTTCAAAGTGTTGCTCAACAAATTGTTAGTTCAGGAGCTTCATCAGGCTTGTTTTATTTATGAATATATAAATATGCAAGTACATATATAAATATACCCACAATTAATATCAATAATTTCAATTTTTATCATTTTTATTTATTATTTTGTCTATTTCGACTTATTTTTCTGGCAGCTGAGTTTTCTCTCTTTAATGAAGGGTATGTAAACTTTCAAGCACAGCTACATTTACATTTAATTGTACATTTATTTATTCATTTTACCTTTACAAATATTTTTGTGATGCTTTATTTACTTACTTATTTCATTTTGTCCCACTTAACTCTCTGTACTGTTGGAGGTGATTATTTTGACCTGATAAATCTCCCTTTCTCCTCTCTATTCTGTCACGTGTCAAAAATTTAAATGAAGGTTGATAACTATCAAAAATGTGTAAATATCCAAAGAAAATCCTTGGAAAATACCAATTGAAATGAAGTGCATAGACTGAAACATGAGTCTGGTTTTGGAAACATGTTGCAGTTAACAGTTTTGATGATGTGTATTTTCTGTTGCCTCAGAACTACAAGGTGACCTGTGCTCCACAAGGTCATTGGACCTCCTATAGTAAATTGTTTCTAAAACCACAGATCACTGGATGAGGCTGAAAAACTATGATGCTAGTTGGTGACTACTGTGCCTCAGATGGTTGCTGGTTCTAGGCTCGGTTCTCCATGTTAAATAATTGTTTTCCTCTCCACTGTCACTATATGCTGTGTTCTGTGTATTTTTTAGACAGAAAACTATGAATCAAAGTAAATAAAAATTGAATTGACTGCATAGTTTGTCTTTATGGTTGGATCAACTTGGTTTTTAGTTAAGACGAAATGTGTTGTGAACTAGAGCTGTGTCATGCAATAACTTAAATAAAAGTTCAATAAAAATTACATAAAGTGAGTTAATCCCACATAAGCCGAGCTAAGCAATGATAGGATTAATTAAGGTAAATTTACACATTCATTTTATTATTTTGCTCTCTTTTTATTTATTTTATGCCATCTGCACAGGAGACTATAAAATAACTTCAACCCATCAAACTCAGAGGGCGGGACTAGAGCCGCTTTCATAGTGACCCTGTCGTTTGATTGCCTGCTTCTTACTAAGAGAGATAAGGCAGCTTCTTCCTGGTTGCAAAGAGATTAGCTGATTCAAAAACCTTTATAAATAAAAGGGTTTCTACGTCAACCTGGAAACGTTCAAACAAACGAACAAGGACCAAAAACCAGAGCAACATAAATCCTGCACGAAATATTTGTAGACATTTTAAAAATACACAAAATTTGTCGTTTTAATTTTGGTGAATTAAAATGATGGATTCCTCTAGATGACGTTGCTATGCTAAGATAAGCTAAGCAAAATCTCTGGTCATGGCTCTGTATCAGAGGATTTTCATTGCACAGAGGGAAGTTCCAGGACGACAAAAGATATCCTGTAATAATTTATCTGAAAGTGTGTGATATTTTTTATGAAAATCTCACAATGTGAGGTTGAATTGAATTAAATATTACTTAACTTAATACCAAGAGAACAGCCAAATGCTATTAGCAGTTTGACCCTTAGTTCCTTGTGTCTCCAAAGGTTAGTCGATATGTTGGTGTAGAATTATTTCAGACGACGGCTTTTATACTAATGAAAGGAATTTTTATGGGATGTTTACTGCACTGGACAGGGTCACTGAAGATGGCCAGTCCTTAGATTTAAGCTGTTTTCGGCACTTGTTTGGTTCAATATTTAGAAAACAGCAATTTGTACGAGTCCTGTTATGAAACATTTAAAATATGGGTATGAAATCAACTGCACTGAACCACTAAGTTCTTTTATACTGATTCACTCTCTTGTCCAGTGGGACAGTAAATCTGTCTGAGGAAAACAATCCAACCTGTCTGCAGATTTTAGGGTTGGTCTGATAAGTAGCTGACTAATCTGTGGTCGGCTTTGATCAGGCTTAAAGTCTCAAGGTTCCCACCTGAAGTTTCATGGCTGAAGATAAGACTACACCCACCAAACACATCTCCGAATATCTGTATAAAAGTCTTATCTGTGTTTGCGTAAAACTGTCATGTTCAGCTGAACAAAAACAGTTTAGATCAGTAAAACAACTCAACTGATGGGAAGTTTAATCATTAATGTGTTTCCTAGGAATAATCTCAGCGTCACTAAGATGATCTATGTTCAGTGAAAGCTGTGGAGCTGTTCAGTGTCTGTTAATGTTTGAAGACTTTATGATTCTTTGTCCTGCTGGTGTTCCGGCTGTGAGGGCATGTTGCTTTATAACTGGGCGGACCTAATGACCTACGTGGCATTACACAATGTTTCTCCGGGTTTATTAGTCCTTCATCTTTCTGTGGTTTGGCCTAAACATCACCAAGGTTGGTGTTACTAGAACCTTGAACTGGGGGACAGTTTCTTTGATTGTGAGTTTTAGAGATCTTCGAAATGTTTCAAAGAGAGAGACAGGGTTTTTTTTCTACATAAAGCAAACGTCCAAACGGGAAAAGCAAATGAAGCAAATTAAGTCACAGGGGTTGTTTAGCAAAACTGTGACCTGGAAAGTGCTGAACTTTAGTCTGTGCGTCTAAAGTCAGGCGTTAACTTTTAGAGCCTGATCAAACATTTACCTGCTGGACTCACAGCTCTGAGTGTGAGCAAAGTTTCACAATAAAATTAACATTTTTGGGACCGTGTAAGGGTGTGTCACATGGGAGACAACACCTTCTGGTATCTGATTTAAAGGCCTCTATAGTGTCTGATTTTTTTCAAAATATTGGCATTCAGTCCTAATCAAAATCATTCTATGTTGTCCTGGAAGCCTGTGAATACAGTCTGTTGAGTCAGACGATATTTTTAAGACTTCTGTGTATCTAAATCCTCTTAGTTTCTTTTTTCAATTAGAGTATAACCAGTTTATGACACAACAAAGGTCTTCGAAATAATGCTGATGACAAAACAGGAGTCAGAAGCAGACAAGGACTGGGAATCCTCTCTGAAGGAGATGACTGTATTGGTATGGTTTTTTGAACCACATGTTTTAGTCTTTCATGTTATCTTAGGAGCTCCTTTGAACTGGGGGGATGGGGTCTTTCAGAGACTAAAACTGATTTATCTGGCTGAGGAATGTTGCCCACCTGTCATACTTGGACTACTAAGTTTGGATAAGAAAAAAAACTTCTTACAGGTTATTAGGTTAGTTCTATTGTTTAAAGTTCATGTATCCAGGGAACCTGTTCCCAAGTATTGTCAGGATAAAAATGACCTGTAGTATTAAGGACATGGTTTCAGTCCGAGGTGTTAAAGAAAGAGTTTAGTTTAAAGGTAAATTTCTGCAAAGTGGATCCTGACTGAATAATATAATCGTGGATAAAAGCGTATGAAATGAACTTCCTCTGTAGAGTCAGATTAGTTGGAGCTTTGGCCCTCTTTGCTCAAAGAAGGTGAATCCAAGACCCAAAGCTTAGTGGATTTGTGTATTCCCCTTCTGGTGTGGGAACACCTTGAGAGTGTTTCTGGACAAAATTAAATACAGTGTGCAGAACCTCTCTGAAGTTGCTTGATCTCTAAACAGATCAAGCAACCAACAGAATCTATGGATGGGAGGATTTGTTTTTAAATGTCAGGATTTAAATTTTATGTTTTATTAGTTTACATGATGAAAATAAACAAGTGAGATGGGTATATACTGTATTTGTTTTTTATTAAGTTGCTTAACAATTCTGCACAGTAATAGTTACCTGCACAAACAGATATCCTCCTAAGATAGAAAACTCTAAAAAGAAAACCCAAGCCTACCTACAAAAATATTAAGCTTTGATATTTCTGAGTCTTTTGGGTTGATTGAGAACACAATTGTTGTTAAATAATAAAGGAATCGTCTCAAATACAACTTGCCTAATAATTCTGCACACACTATATATGCTTTCACCCAGGGTTGATTTTATTTACAACCTATTCTCGTTTAACAGTGAACAGATAGAATGTACCGACATTCCTATCTGGAACTTAATGTTAATCAATCCTCAAAGATCCTAACAAGTAGACATGCAGTCTAGATAACTGAAATTAGTCTCAAAAAGTCCTTGTAAATCTGCTCAGGTTCACATCTGGTAATGGTTAATCTTGAGTCTAAAGGCAGTACTTTTCTTCATGATTAATTGAGTAATGGATTGATCTCTCCTCTTCCTCCCTCAGGTTTTTCCACCGCCTCTCCCCCTCCCCCAGCTTCATCATGCCTATCCTTAAGAACCTCCCTGTGCGCCTGAAAGGCGGTGGTCCAACTCTAGACAACGCCCTGTTCATCCGCAGGATGAGTCTCAACATCACACCCCACCACAACCCCTTCGAACACGAGGATGACAATATCCATGGTAACGGGGGCCATGGAAACAACTGGTCACCCGGAAGCTCACTGCTGGACGGTGATGTGCCGAGAGACCGCAACCCATTTGAGGACGAGGAGGACGAAAATGAGGCCAATGAGGGTAGAAAAGGAAATGGCGGAGGAGGGTCGGTGAAAGGTTCTTTCAAGTTTAAATCACCATTAAAGGGTCTTGATAAGCTAAGGAAGAACCTGAGAATGTCAGGGAAGAGCAAGGGGGGCGATACGCCCTCCCCACAGGAGTCCCTGCAAGGAACACCTTCACCCTCACTGAAGAAAAAGAGAGGCAGGAGAAGCTCTGAGGGCAGTCTGCTCAGGTAGACTAGAAAACTTCTACTTAATGTGTTCTCAGAGATGATTTACCTTTCTGTAGATATCATGACACAGTAAAAGACAAAACTGGCTAAGATCCTTCTTACACCTTTTCCACAGGTACCAACTTAGCTCGACTCAACTCTTCCATTGGGGTTTCCCATTAGGTACTAATAACGGACTGGAATAGAGCTAACAAAAATACAGCAGTAGACCTGTGGTCATGGATAGCCTCCCTTGTTGAGTCATAAGTACAACTCTACTACAAAAATCAAACCAGCCATTTTTGAAAATTCACAGCAGTCACTGTTTTCTGAGCTTCACAGAAAGTTAAATTATTCAAATAAACACTCTGGTCTAGTGATAAGGAACAAACATTGTTGTGTTGATAACTGATGCAAAAATGAAGAGAGAGCTAGCGGGCAGATTCCCACATACAGATCAAGTAAGGCTACATTTTTGAACCACATTGTTAAAGACCGTTCAGGTGGTACTGTGAAGTAATGCAAAACAACTTGATACCAAGTGGAGTGAAGTACAGCATGTACCAGTGGAAAAGAACCAAACAACATGCTTGGAAAATAACATCATACATATTTATGCGTCTTACATGAAAGAATGGAACAATATCATATACAGTATAGTGATAGGTATTTATGAAAGTACTCTGAATACCTTTAATCTGGAAAAAGTGCCAACATAGAAATATAGACAAAAAGGTAAAGATGCTCATGCATCCTTCTAGCAACCTTTAGCCATTCAATCTGGCATCCAGGTTGAATGGCTAAAAGGATGCTAAGGACCTTAAAAATGAACATGACTCTCAGAATACCTGGTAATAAGGGGTAGCCAGTTGCATGAAACTTTTAATAACTAAGTTGAGGTTCCAGAACAAAAAGAAAGACGCTTGTAAGGGGATCAGTTTCTGAATCATTGCCGCTTTTTTCAGATTTGCAGGAAAATATCGTGACTCCCGTAAGGAGTCCCTCACCAATGGTGAGCTCAACTGCACAGAGAGCGAATGCGACACTGTCAGCCGGCGGCTGACCTTCATGAAGAAGGTTGGCCTTGGAAAGCTAAAGAAAGAGTCCATGACCGACCGCACGTCGCAGGGCCCAGAGGACCAGCAGGTCCAGGAGGAGGTTGTGGAGGAGGTCAAACCCAGAGAGCCTCTGTCAGGTAGGAGAACCACAAAGAGAACTGGAGCAGACAAAATGCCCCGTAGATCCAGTAATTAGGTTAGGACTGTTTGGCTCTTACATGGTTTGTTCCAAATGAACTTTATCTTGTAAATCACTTGGGTGTCTTAATTGAACAATCCTCTTCAAGGATCAGAATCCATATGAACCATAACGTGAGAACAAAGAGACTATAAGAGGTGGTTTGATTTCTGGGCATGCCTGCCTGTTTGTAAAGAAACACTATACATAGGCTTAATATTTAGAAAAAAAATCCTGTTATGTTGTTGTCTTCCATTTTGCCAATGCAGTATTGAAAAATTAACCCCCACCTCCAATTCTTTCAAAAGGTTTTGACTCCCAATGGGGCTTCTTTCAACTTTAATACATAAGGATCGCTGCTCTGCAGGTAGACACAGGGAAATACAGAACCTGAACCTCCAGCCTTGGTCTGGCAGCAGCTCCATCACTTTCATATAAAAACAGTACTGTCACCTGAAAGACACGCCTCAAGCCACAGGAACGGTTTAAATTTGAATCATTGTAACCTGCAGTCACCCTGCTCTCTGTGTTGACCATCTCAGTGTTTTTTAGAGCTTTGAAGGTTTTGCTAGATGAAACAATTAAGACTGGGCCAATAGATATTAAAAGGCTGTGTTATTTTGGAAATGGACTGAGATGACTACCAAGAGGATCCATAGCTGCTATAATAGGATCGGGCAGGTTCAGCTTCAACGGCTTAAGAAAGATTTTGACCATGGCCGTGGCGATGATGCAGGGGTTAAGTGTGCAAACCATGTATAGAGGCTTTGTTCTTCGTCGTGGCTGTCGTAGGTTCAAGTTCTGTCCTGCTGACCTTTGCTGCTTGTCTTCCCTAATTATTTAACCCCATTTCCTATCTACCTACTTTGAAAATTAATAAAAATAATTTCAATTAGAGTCTAAAAAATAATCTTTTAAAGATTTTGACCATAACATTTTATGCTTTAATATAAACATCTCACACAGGCAGAAGTCTATAAACAGGATCAATTGTGACGACAGCTGGTATGAAAAGCCAAAGGTTCCACATACTCCATGCATTAAAAAATGGCAAGGTCTCTATTTGCAAATGAGAACATTTTAATGGTACTTGTGATGCATGCATCAAATGAATAAATATATTTTTAATTTGTTAAATTGTATTGTTTAACTCATTAGCTATGAAATAAATATATTCATTACACACCATTATCAATTTTTTGATCTCTGGCTTTAAATCAAAAGCCATATAATATAAATACACTATACAGTGGCGATTTCTCATTGACTTCTAAACCTCCCCTGTAAATTTCATTAAAATTTTGGTAAAACAAGCATTGTCTTAACTTCACAAATGCAGTCATTAAACTGCATTAACTATTGTCTAAACTGAGCCTGATATTATGGGTATGTTTTGCATTAATCAGCTGTTGAGTAAGCTCTCTTACATGATCTTCCCTACCGCTCTGGAGCGGCAGGACGATTTTTGTCAGTCTCTATTAGAATTCAGGTTTGAGCCTCCGCCTATTGAGGTAAGAAGCGAGAAGTAGAGCCCTGATTGGATAATATAACAACATACGTCACTTCCAGTGAAGTAAAGCTCTTAGAGGGTCTTAGCATTTTCCAGAGATTCGGTCCGCTTACATCAGGTGTAATTGAAAATCAGCATCTGTTGAAGGATTCCCTGGATCGGAGCAGGTCATCCTGCTGCCAGGTCTGGAAATGTTTTTCTTGCTTTAAATTTGAGATCCATTCCTTATTTTAACTGACTGTACTGATAACTCTTACACTGGGCAAACCCTTTAACAAGTTTGATGGTATAGGTCAGGGGTGTCAAACTGGTTCCAGAAAGGGCTGTGTGGCTGCTGGTTTTCTTTCCAACCAAGCAGTAGCACACCAGACTACATTTGTCTCATCAAATGAGTTAGGTCTTAACCCGATGACTTTATGAGACGACTATGGTCTGGTATGTTGCTGTTGGTTGGAAAGAAAATCAGCAGCCACACGGCCCTTTCTGGAACTAGTTTCACACCCCTGGTATAGGTCTTTGTATTGCTATAATTTCAGTTTAAGATCTGCTGCGGGCTCTGATTACTTTTGGGAGTTCCTTGAATGATTAAGAAACAAGCTTTGATCTCCTGTGACTTGCGACTCCGTTAGCAAACACTGAGATTATTTTAGGCTTGGGGAAATGGTTTATCTTGACTGTTTTCTGTAATCACATTCTGAGGAAAGGATGTCCAGTGAAAGTTCCAGTTCTGTCTTTCCAAGGAGAAACAATTCAAAGTCATTTCTTTGGTCCTGCTTTCACCTCTCTGTATCTGATCCAGAGGCATTTGCTCTCCAGGTGTTTTCCTCCTGTAGGAGCAGTTCTACCGTCCAGTTTGTTTCCACATCACTCAGCTGATCTTATCAGTTCTTTTTAGACGAGACGCCAACAATCAGCAGTGGCTGGGCGGTGAAGGTGACTGGGCCACAGTGACAACCTGGAGTTCTCCACTTAGACCCTGGAATCTGACTGGGAAGTGTGTGATATCATAAATATGTGGCGGGTCGTGGAAACTTCCTTTTGTTTATCCCACCCTGTTTATTCTGCCGTTTTGTAATGAGGGTTTGGTTCCTCCACACCCTTGTTTACACTTTAAAACAGTCTCTGTTGTTTTATAACCTGCAAGGTTTGTTCCCATTAATGATTAATCAGATATTTTCTCAGTCATTTGTTCGGCTTTGAAAGGTCGGAAAAGGTGAAAGTTTCTGGCAGAAGGTGTCAAAATGAAACAAAGCCGGTTTTATCAATGTTTGAGGATTTATTTTAACTCAAAGAGTCGTTGCTCTAAGACCCTTCACCTGCTGACGGCCGTCTCGGTCCTGCAGCTGTTTTTTTTATCTTGAAATCTTGGAGGGGATTGAAGGTGCAGCACAAAACCCTTAAAGAAGGAAAACCGAGAAAATTGTAGCAACATGTTTCTACTGGTCAACCCCCAGTTTCATGTCCTATAAGTAGATAAGTCCAGAATTATTTAGCATTTTGCATGTTTCTGCTATTTTAAATCTATCTACAACTATATAAACATGCTGGCCTCAATACATTGTAGTTTTATTATTACTTTAAAAATTGACATCTATTATACATAAAAACTCAAAAGTTATATATCCTTTGTCATATTTTTCATCTATGGAGGTCACCATTTTTCAACCTGTGCAATGCATGCTGGGTTGATGACACGGGCATGTCCTGCTGGACTGATACCTACAGAGTAAACACAGGAAGGCCAACATTACCAGTTATATTTTATTGTATTGCGTTTGACTGGTGTGAATTTAAAATGACAAAGTCAAAGTTTTCATAGAATACATTAGAAATCTGTTAAAACAAACGTGATCGGCTTCTACTGTTTACTAGAATAGCTCGAGCTAACACCATCAGCAGAAGCTTACATGAAATTAAAATTAAATCGGAAGATAATTAACGACTTTATAAAGTACTAGTGAAGCATCTTCCAGTCCTTGTAACAAATGACTCTAACATCCATCCATCCATACATTGTCTTTACACCCTTGCCTCTAATGGGGTCGGGAGTTTTGCTGGGGGGTGGTCTGGGCTTGGCGCGGGGTGGGTTTGGTCCCGGTATTATTGAATGTGAGTGTTATGTGTGAATGTGGGTCCGGGTTTTATTTTTTAAGGTGTGTGTGGGGGCACTAGGGTGGGAAGTTGTGATCGAGATTTATTTATTTTTTTTTTATCTCAAGTTGGGGTCTGAACTGCTACTACTCCCAGGAGCCCATTTCCCCCTCCTGCTCTCCCTTCTCTGGCTGGCGCCTGGGCTCGCTAGCGCACTGGTGGAGCTCGGGGTTTGGGGGTGGATGCCC